>PVJN01001373.1:0-144138 GCA_004026805.1 Lasiurus borealis | reverse complement strand
ACCACCCTGGTGTCTGGGTCCATCACTTAGGTCCATATGGTCCTTTGGTTGATCTCTTCCCCCTTACCCCCACCCTCCCCTACCTTCCCTCTGAGGTTTGATGGTCTGATTGATGTTTCTCTGTCTCTGGAACTGTGTATGTTGTTCATTATATTCCACAAGTGAGTGAGATCATGTGATATTTATCTTTTTCTGACTGGCTTATTTCACTCAGCATAATGTTCTCCAGTTCCATCCATGTTGTTGAAAATGGTAGGAATTCCTTCTTTTTTAGCTCAGCATAGTATTCCATTGTGTAGATGTGCCACAGTTTTTAATCCACTCATTTGCTGATGGTCAGTTAAGCTGTATCAAACCTTAGCTATTATAAATTGTGCTGCTATGAACATAGGGGTGCATATATCCTTTCTGGTTGATATTTCTAGCTTCTTGGGATATATTCCTAGAAGTGGTATTACTGGGCCAAATGGAAGTTCCATTTTTAGTTTTTTGAGGAAACTCCATACTCTTTCTTTTAAAGTATCTGAAGAGAATCATTGGCATACAAAGTCCTGTATGAAGTTCTACTTCTTACAAAGACACAATTTTCTCTCATCACACATCTTTGTGATTGTGGTCAAAGTTAGAGTTGGGTTAGTATGCAAATCTAGGACTTCTGCATTGAGAGCCAATATTTTTCACCAACTTTCCCCAATCCTGAAGTCTAATGTTCAGCATCCATAATCTAGAATGTTCTGAGAAATTAAATCAGGAATACTGTCTAGTGCTAAATGTCACATGTGTGCCAAACATGTACTTCCCTCCCTCCACCTTGAAATTATGTAAATAAATAATTATTTAAAGTAAGTTATTCTTGATATGCTTATGACCTAAGATTAAATTGCAATTTACCCTAGGACTCATATTATGACTTTATACAGTTATATTTCTTGTGTGAATTCAGGGCATATGTTTAGCTTTTATTTATTAATTAAAATACTTTATTATTATTATTATTTTAGAGAGGAAGGGGAGGAAGAGAGAAACACGGATGTGAGAGAGAAACATCAATAGGTTGCCTCTCATACTCACCCGCACTGGGGACCAAGCCCACAACTTGGGCATGCGCCTGACTGGGAATCAAACCAACAACCTTTGGGTCCACTGGGCATGCTCAATCAACCGAGCCACACCCATCAGGACCAGCTCTTATTATTTATCAACATGAGATTTGGTCTGTATGTCTTTTCAAAACAGTTCTACCTTTAACAGATCATTTCCATCATATTGAAAAGAAACTGGAATAAGTACCTGAGCTAATGGATTATTTGAAATAAAATTGGCCAAAACCAGTTTGGCTCAGTGGATAGAGCATTGGCCTGTGGACTGAGGGGTCCTGGGTTCGATTCCTGTCAAGGGCACGTACATTGGTTGCAGACACATCCCCAGTAGGGGGTGTGCCGGAGGCAGCTGATCGATGTCTCTCTTGCATGGATGTTTCTAACTTTCTATCCCTCTCTGTGAAAAATCAATAAAAATATATTTTAAAAAATAAAATGAAATAAAATAGATAATTTAGTTGGATCTTTTAGTCTAACAAGTTTTAGCAAACAACTAGAAGGCATGAGATGTTTTTCCATCTATGCATTTGAGCCTATTATTTTCAAGGATCTCTTTGAGTTTCCATTGGAACACTCTACAAAATTTTTAAAAAGAAAAGTAAATAAACCATACAATTTTATTGAAACTCAATTTTATAATTGTCTTTATCCTGCTGTAATTCATGTACTCTCTTATTTTTTAGATGGAAAGAATGCTTGTATTTTACTTATAATTGGGAATGAGATGGATTTCCCTCCTACTGTTTATTGTCAGAATCTTCTCCAAAAGCAGTGGGGGGAAAAATCTGCCTTGTACTAATTTTTAATTTGTGAACATTCATATCTTATTTCAGCAGGAAATGCACTCCATAAACCACAGAAACAGATGCATATCACCATATAAAAATAGATGCCCTCACTCTGGCCGGGTGCTTAGTGGTTAGAGTATTGGCCCCTAGACTAAAGGGTCAAGTGTTCAATTCTGGTCAAGGGCATGTCCTTGGGTTGTAGACTTGGGCCCTGGCCAGAGCACGTGTGGAAAGCAACCAATTGATGTGTCCCACGCACATCGATGTTTCTCTCTTTCTCTACCCATCCCTTCCACTCTCTCTAAAATTCAATGGAAAAAATATCCTCCGGTGAGGATTAATTTAAAAAAGTAGGTTCACTCATTTTAAAATACTATGAGAAACTGCTGTTTTTATCAGTTATGCAGTGTCTTCAACTCAACATACAAATGCTTGTCAATACACAAAGGTCGTGTGCAAAATTTTTGTCAATGAATTGTATCAGGTTTGAAAATCTGTAATTATTGAGCAAACTTGAAATGGGACAATTTTTTAAAGGTTACAAGTGGAAAGAAATTGATCTTAGAAGGAAATTCACAGGTGATATTCACAGGTGGATGGATGCTATTGCAGTGTCCATCTTGTTTATTAATGTCAACATTAGATTTTTTAAAAATAGATTTTATTGATTTTTTACAGAGTGGAAGGGAGAGGGATAGAGAGCCTGAAACATCCGTGAGAGAGAGACATCAATCTACCACCTCCTGCATGCCCCCCACTGGGGATGTGCCCACAACCAGGATACATGCCCTTGACCAGAATCCAACCCGGGACCCCTCAGTCCACAGGCCGACGCTCTATCCACTGAGCAAACTGGTTGCAGCCAACATTAGATTTTGAGGAAGGTAAATATGCTACTGATCTTAATTCTAGAATTGATTACACAGAGATTCTAACTTGAATGATGGTATATAGAGTCAAACAGTATTGTTTTAGTAAACTGGGTGGTTTCACATGTACGCATTATATTAGTTTTTTACATATATACTTTATATCATTTAAAAAACAAATGCAGGGTGTCCCCATAAAATGTATACACATTCTTTTTTGATACCTCAATTGATGTTTCTTTCGAGATTTAACCCATTGGAATTAGTAATTATTCAAAATGTGTTTACATTTTTGGGACACCCTATATACCTGTTCTATTTTTTATTGGTGTTTATTTTTTTTTGGGGGGGAGGGATTTTTGTTTTTAGTTTTTTTTTTTTGTTTGTTTGTTTGTTTTAGTTTTAGAAGCTATTTATAGGGAAAGAAAATTTGGCTCAGCCAAAAAAAAAAAAAATTCTGAATTCCTGACCTGTGTTTGTCTCTGACTCACTCTAATGGATCTTCCTGTTCTAATATTTTGAATGACTTGTTCAGGCATTGGTATCTACTCCTTCCTACTTTCAGTAAGTAAGGAATGCTCTGAGCCAGGATTGCATTTCTAATTTTTTGATAAAACAGTCACTGAATGTTAAGAAACAGTAAAGTATAAAATTTCCTGTCAACTTAAATTTTTCTCTTCAAACTTTTCTACCTTTTAGAAAGATTATGGAAATAATTCATTTTCTAGTCTCTGGAATAAGTTATTAAAATAATTGCAGTACTCCTACTCTGAGTTGGATTTCAAATTTAAGTTGTCCCAAGGAATATATAAGCCTATGCAAATTTCCATGAGTAAGTTAACTAATACACCAATTTCCTTACCTTTTTTTTCCCGTAGAGTGTAACTGATGAAGTGTTGTAGCTGTCTTGCTTTTTAGTTTTCTTCATTCTAAGTACACCTGCTAATTCATTCATTAAAAACCTTTCCATTTTAATAGATGTGTAAGCAAATTCTGGAGAAATATATTTCTCACCAAAGTAGTTGGAAATGTTAATTAACATTTGAATGGATGGCTTTTGTGAAGCTCATTTACAAAGGATGATGCAAGCTAGGAAGACTTTAATGCACTAAAGAAATTTAAATAATTTGTACCCGGAGGGATGCAAATAAGCCAGGATTCTAAGTTTAGAATTACAGACTATGAGGAGGAGCATTCATTTTAATACATTCTCATCTTCTCACTCCTGCCAGCAGTATTTGACCATGGCTGCTGGTCTTTTGTGGGAATCTACTCGGGTTTAATGGTTTAGTGAGGAGAAATAACACAGAGTTGGAGCCTGGGGCCTCTGTAGCTCAGTGGTTAGAACAGCAGCCCACACACTGAAGGGCATATACCTGGGTTGTGGGTGTTTAAGTGATTAGTGATGATAGGAGTGATGATTAGAAAAAATATAAGAGGTTTTATGTATCCATGTTGATCATCTGCACTGGGGAGTGAGTATGAGTGTATAGTTTTATCACAATAAATATAAAATATATATGTGATTAAATTTGAAAGGCACAGGCTACATAGATATTTTCATTTACCTGCATACGTTTTCTAGGACAGACATAAATCAATTGGTTCTGGCCTACATTAAATGACAACGTAAAAATGAGATCACTTGTAATTATGTTTTGTTTTATAAGGCACTAACAGTTGTAATCACAAATATTTGAGATGGACCGAATTTTACATTAATCCTCCTGATATTTAACTTAGGAACTGACAATTGCATTATTGTATGCTGTTTAAATGTCACATCAGCTGATGTGACTGTGTGTAAAAATTGATCCCTCTCGGCAGTGAAGGGTAGACTGCTAGTGAGAAAACCGTTCTGAATTCCTTCAGGATTTCTAGTTTCTGATATTGACGAATCAATTTTAAATATTCACCCACATGAAGGCCATCCGTGATAAATTATTTCTGAGAGAGGTTAGATAAAATGGAAATAATGAGGTACTAAATGGTAAGAAAGGAGAAATATTAAAAACTATCCTATTAACAAAGATAATAGAAATTAGACCATGTTACCCAACAAACTTAACTGAGTGATTGTTTCAAGTCAATTCTGGGAGATAATTTATAATCTATTCATGGTTATTCAAGAACTATGTAAGGATATCATTGAAGAGTCCTAATTTAATATAAGGATTGAAAATGACATGAAAAAACATTCCATTAAACTCTTGACATGATAACTAACCCTATAGATTATATTAATCTATTATTTCTAAAAGTCTACAAGTGGGTACATTTTGCATCATTTTAGATGACATTTAATTGGTGCATGGCATCACCATACAATAACTTTCAGCTATATTTTCTGAAGTATATATTTTAAAATTCTGCCAACCTGCTAACTTTCTACTAAATTTCTGCTCATGGCTTTTTTGCTGTCTCTTTCCCTTGGACCACACCTTCCATCAATATCATGTACTGGTACATATTACCATGTCATATGACTTTTGGCTTCAGAGAATATCCCATTATGTTTCTCTTTTGTTTGCACACTAGACATATTTACCAGAGAGAGAATCATAGATGTGAGAGAGACACATTGATTGGTTGCCTTCCACAGGCACCAGGACCAGAGCCAGGGATGGTGCCTGCAACCAAGTTATATGCCCTTGGCCAGAAATGAACCCAGACCCCTTTAGTCCAAGGCTGATGCTCTATCCACTGAGCTAGACTGGCTAGGGATTAGTCCACCATTTTAGTTTGCAAAAAGCAGGGTTTCTAAAACATGTATCCATGTCCCAAATTCTGTTGATGAGAATGAAAGAAAGAGAGAGAGAGAGAGAGAGAGAGAGTGAGAGAGAGAGAGAGAAAGAGAAATAAAGAAAGAAAGAAATTGAAATTCATTATTGTAGAAGTAGCTACATCTCATTAAAAAACAATTTTGTTGCCAAAACCGGTTTGGCTCAGTGGATAGAGTGTCTGCCTGCAAACTGAAAGGTCCCAGGTTTGATTCTGGTCAAGGGTGTGTATGTTGGTTGCAGCCACATCAAGGTGGCTGATTGATGTCTGTCTTTCTCATCGATGTTTCTAAGTCTCTCTCCCTCTCCTTTCCTCTCTGTAAAAAATCAATAAAATATATTTAAGAAAAACATTTTTGTCAGTTCTGTAAGTCAGAATAATATACAAAAAATTCAAAGGCGTAACACAAGCATATCAATTGCAATTTCATACCAAATAAAAGTAAATGCGATAGCCTATGTTTAATATTTGTGAAAATGAGTAAGGAAGTAAAATATACATAGGTGATTATGTATTTTGGCAGGGGGTTTCTAATGCATATGTATGTGTCAAATGAAATTAACCCGATACCTTTTAATAGATCTAACAAAAAATATGAAGGTCTAATAAATGGCGCCAATCATCCCAATAACCAATTTTAAAAAGTTTGAATGTTTGTGCCAAAATGATAAATTAACCACATGTTCTGAAGAATGAAATCAACTGTTTGGGTTCAATCCCTCATCTCCAGGCAGATGAGACATCTAGATACCATATTAATTATCATCAGATTCTGATTAGGTAAAAAGAAACATCCAATAAGACTGAGATGCGAGATCCATACATCATAATGACAGCATAATGAGTTTGGCAGTGTTGGTCATGTGAAAGTGAATGTGTACATCATTCTTCTAAAATAAATTGAGTTTAGAGCATTCAATATGTGTGAAAGTCACAAACTTGCACACCCCTCCACTAACCAACTGAAACTAAAACGTGCTCAGGGTTAGAAAAGTTTGGGATAAAAATTGGTTCCTGGACCTGACATGAATGAGTTGGCTGACCTCTCGATCTTGAGCGAAAGGCTATTATGAGATTACAGTTGCCATAGGATTACTAGAACACTAGAAGGTTTAGAAGGTACTAGAGGCCTGATGCACAGAGATTTGTGCAAGAATGGGCCTTCCTTCCCCTGGCTGCTGGCACTGCCTTCGCTCCGACCTGGAGCCACCTTTCTGCCTTCCCCCTATGCCACCCAGAGGCCAGGAGTGGCTGAGGTGGTGTGGAATGCCTGCATTGTCTCCATGGCGATGACGCAAGTGTCCCACTCCACCCTGGACTGCTCGGTGTCTGCATATGCAAACAAACCCGCCATATTTGTTGAGTTACTTTGCATACTCACTCCTTATTGGCTGGTGAGCATAATGACAGTATGGTCAATTAGCATGTTACTCTTTTATTAGGTAGATAATCATTTTTTTGTGTAATTTCCTTATGATATTCCGCCCAAAAGATTACATGTATTGGGGGCTCTATCTGAGGTACTTTCTCATTGCTTCTCTTGCTGTGGGACCTTCAGGAGCTGGACCAAGAATAATCAGGGCCCCAGGTGTGGGGTCTGGGCCAAAAAAGAGAATCTCCCCATCTTGACCACATTTACAGTGGTACCTCAAGATACGAGTTTCATTTGTTCCGTAACCTTGAGGCATGGGAAACTATGAGACACTCGAGTCTCGGTAAACTGGTGGGTCATGTGCAGCCAGCTGATCCGCACGATTACTCCTATCTCAAATGTTGCTCGTATTTCAAAGCAAAAATCGCTCGCTCGATGGCTCATATCTCAAAAATCTCATATGTTAGGGCACTCGTATCTCGAGGTACCACTGTACTTAGGACTTAGCCTCATTAGCAATCGAAAAGCCATCTCCTGGCAGAATTCCTTCTTGCTCCCAGGAGATTTGTCTTTGGTCTTTTAAGACCATCAACTGATTGGACGAGGCCCACCCCCATTATGGCGGGCAGTCTGCTTTACTCAGAGACCACCAATTTAATTTTAATTTTATCCAGAAGCCCACAAAATAATATTTGACTAAATATCTGATCACCGTGGTCCAGCCAACTTGACCTAGTAAAATTAACTACCACAGTTAGCACAGCTGAATCCCTTTCTTGTATAGAGAGATAAATATAAAATTTAATATTTTGGACTTGTCTTCTAAATTGAACACCCGTCTGAAAATCTGTAAAAAAACAAAAGGAAGAAAGAAAAATAAAATGTCTCGGCCAGATGCAGAGAGTTGATACGTTTTGTTTGACCTTACAGTTTCAATTTGCTGGGTATTTAATGGTCACCCATATACAATCACGAGACTTTAGGTAGATACTTGGATAAGTTGTTTTTCTGAAATGTCAGGTCTGTCACCACGTGGCAGCAATTGACCCATCCCCGGCTTTCCATCGCCATTCTGTTTTCGCTGCCACATTCCTCACGGCTCTTTCACAGGTTCATATTGAGGTCAAGGTCAGTGGTTCATTATTACCTCACTTGCACTCTTTCTTCTATTCAACTGATGTAGGTTTATTTTTTTTTATTTTTAAGTACATTTTTATTGATATCAGAAAGGAAAGGAGAGGGAGAGAGAGATAGAAACATGAATGATGAGAGAGAATCATTGATTGGTTGCCTCTTGCACGCCCCCTACTGGGGATCAAGCCCACAACCCAGGTATGTGCCCTTGACCAAAATCAAACCTTGACCCTTCATTCTGCAGGCCAGTGTTCTATCCAGTGAGCCAAACCCGCTAGGGCAGTTGATGTAAGTTTAAATGATTATTCGATGAAGGCATTTCAGCAACTTGTGTTATTTAGGAAACATAAAATCTTAAAAGATGTCAGACCATTTATTTTAGAAAAATAGAATATAATACGTTTTTCTTGGGTTTCTTGTCACACTTTCTGAGACCAAAAAAAAAAAAGCCCTTTAATTTGGGGACTTTTCTCTGAAGCTATTTGAAATGTTATTTTCTCTATAATATTCTTTGTTGAATATCACCAGTCTTTCAACTCTTTTTTTTTAAATCTTTGCCTTTGAAAATATTACATAGGTCCTCCTTTTTAGCCCATTAACCTTTTCCAGTCCACTGCTGCCCACCCCCTGACCCTTACTGCCTCATTGTCTGTGTCCATATATGCACCCAAGTTCATTGGCGGGTCAATTCCCACCCACTCACCCCTGCCTTCCCTCTGAGGTTCCACAGTCCGTTCATGCTTCTCTGACTCTGGGTTTGTTTCTGATCATCAGTTTATTTGGTTCAGGTGATTCCAACCCTTTGATTGAACCTTTACTAATAGGATCCCCTGAATTTATACATTAAAAACCGCTCTTCAATGTCAAGGCTCATTGGCTATAACTGATCACTCCGAAAGCAAACAGTGAACAATTAAAAAGAGATCCCATCCATATAATGTATACCAAGGGTTTTAATTGTCTTCATTAGGGATGCATGAGAAAGCCAAGATGTGTTGTGCTTGTGGAAAGTAATGATCCAAGATGAAAATATATCAACATGGGAGAAAAATAGCGCATAAAACCATTTACAGTTTGTCACCTGGAATTAGAAGCACCTTCCCACCACATAAAGTTGTCAGACCTTTGATTCAGTTATTAAATGTGCAGGTGATTAAAGTACAGGCTGGTCAGAGAAATCCAATTAGCGGTGTGGTTTCGTCTCAGAAGTGAGCTAGGACATCACACGTACTGGGAGCGACCTAAAGTGCAACACACGGAGAGGTCGTGTTGCTGAAGGAAATTGCGGACAGTGGACATCGTAGTATAAAGCGTGTCCGTTAAGTATGGATGTTTCACAACCGTGTAGCGCTTTTAATACGGGAGCTTTCAACCTCTGCACTGGTGACATTTGGTCCAGGTGAGTGTGTGTGTGTGTGTGTGTGTGTGTGTGTGTGTGTGTGTGTGTGTGTGTGTGAAGCTGCCCAGTTCATTGTAGAATGTTCAATCAAAAATACCACTAAAGTTCAGCTGGTGTGGCTCATTGGTTGAGCATCGACCTTTGAACACAGGAGGTCACAGTTTGATTCCCGGTCAAGGCACATGTCCCGGTTTGTAGAGAGAGGAAGAGAGAGGGAGAGAGAGATACATCAGTGATGAGAAAGAATCATTGATTCGCTGCCTCCTGCACACACCCTTCTGGAGATTGAGCCAGCAACCCGGACATGTGCCCTGACTGGGAATCAAAATGTGACCTCCTGGTTCATAGGTTAACTCTCAACCACTGAGCCATGCTGGCCAGCCAATATTTTTTTTTTTTGTAATAAAAATGATTTCTGAAGTTTCTGATTCATCAAAAAGTATGTATTGTCCTTTCTTTTACTGTTGGACAATATCCTGCAGATTTAGGTCCTTAGTAGTATGAGTTCACTAGAATTGAATTTCTTTAACCAGCCTGTACTTTTTTTAAAAAATTATATTTTATTAATTTTTCACAGAGAGGAAGGGGGAGGGACAGAAAGTCAGAAACATCTATGAGAGAGAGACATCGATCAGCCGCCTCCTGCACGCCCCACAGTGGAGATGTGCCCGGAAGCAAGGTACATGCCTTTGACCAGAATCAAACCTGGGACCTTTCAGTCTGCAGGCGACGCTCTATCCACTGAGCCAAACCGGTCTTGGCAACCAGCCTGTACTTTAATCATCTGCATATTTCATAACTGAATCAAAGTTTTGACAACTTTGTATCCCTTAACCATATATTTACAAATAGTTGCATACTTTTTACGGGTCATGGAGAAGGCTCTTAATTTCTAGGGAAATATGTCACGCTTCTCATTACAGAAATGTGTCTGATTGTACCGAAATAATATTTCCAACACTTCTGGGACACCATCTGATTTGTTTTAGGATCACACCCTTGCTATTTCCTTTTCTCTCACTTCCCATTTGAATTCCGCACTGATTTCTGACATTTCCACCTTATTAATCTCTCTTCACTCTGTACAGTGTGTTTTGCAGATCAGCTCTATCCCCTGATTGACAGATAAGATTACCTCTCAGTAGTGTACAGGCATCTCGTGTTTTTTAAATTTTTTTATTTTTTTAAAATATATTTTATTGATTTTTTACAGAGAGGAAGGAAGAGGGATAGACTGGTAGAAACATCCAGGAGAGAGAGATATCGATCAGCCGCCTCCTGTACGCCCCCTACTGGGGATGTGCCGGCAACAAATGTACATGCCCTTGACCAGAATCGAACCTGGGACCTTTCAGTCCGCAGGCCAACGCTCTATCCACTGAGCCAAACTGGTTTTGGCCATCTCGTGTTTTACCAAACCTGATCCCTGGGAATTGATCAGCTCTTGGCTGTGAAATGCTCGGATGCCTGTCTTTAGTGCTTGCAATCAGGGCTGCTTCCTTTAACTTGATTTCCAGGGTTCGGTTCTCAGAACTCCATTGCTGTCTCGCCCCATGCCATGTTCTTGCTGTGCATGCCTTCTAGTGATGCTGGATGATGTGACTACAATTCCGTTCTTGAACTGAATATGCTCCCTGCTCTACAGTGCACTTGCTTATACCAGTTCCTCTCATTAGATGGCTTTTGTTTTATAAGTATTTTCAGTTCTCAAGCTCTGATATCCCAATAAATCAAACACAAATAAGTAGGAGGCATATTGCCTTGGTTTCCTTTCCATCCAAAGCAAGATCCAGCCGGAGCAGGATTCCAAACATTTTTGTTCTCTCATGACCCTGAAGTTCAAGTGAAAGAATAGTCTCCATTAAGGGTGAATCAATTTATCGGAGACCGATTTATTTATCTCCTCGCTCTTGAAATGTGAAACATCTCCTTTTCATCACGACATACAGTTCTTTCTATTTCTTGGAGAAGAAGCAACGACGAGATTTCCCGATAGCCCTGCTACCACGCTTACCTTGCTAGCTGGGTCTCTGTTCACATGCTCCTTTCTTTTGCTTATTTCTAATGAGGAAGTTAGTTAAGACCACTTCTTTCTTTTCTGTGTAGATCTCATTTTTCTTGTCAGCAGTCTTTCTCAAAATAAGAGTACATCCATTGTTTCAATTCCTCTTCCCATTTTTCCCCTCGATCCAAATAAACACAGCTCTCAACAAATCAGATATTCTTCAGTGTTCACTTTTACCTCCGAGTTTGCTGTTTCCAATAGATGCTACTCAACCTTCATACTCTTCCTATGGAAAACAGTTTCCTCTCTCTGCACTCCTCTGTTTATTCCTCAGTTCTTCTGATGCTGAGATGGATGTTCTCACTGTCTGCATTCCTCTTGTTGATTTATTTTAGTCTCTTCGCCTGTGTGAGTTTGAATGGGCCGGGGCTTGGATTCTAGCAAAACTTTATTAGTGATGCGTAATATCTTCTGGGCTTAAAAGCCACATTTATGTTAATTTCTTCATTAAAATGCAAACTCCTGTATATAAGGGCCCCCTTAACACCTCCGCTTGCGTGTATCTCAACCCTAATAACTCCTAAATCAAAATCATATGCTCCCAGTTTAAGAAGAGTATCCCCTGTAGAGTCCGTCAAGGAAATAGGAATGAAGGTTAGGAATTTGCAAACTGTTGTTCTGCAACAGAGAACAATGATCGTTTCATTAAAACGATGAGAAATGGACCAATAAATAGATGTTACTTCTTCAGCTGCAAAGTGAAGTCATAAACACATTTATACATTGGAATTGGGACTAGAATCTGTAGGAAGATGGCTCCAAGACCATGGTCCTAAGCCAGTGGTTCTCAACCTTCCTAAGGCCGCGACCCTTTAATATAGTTCCTCATGTTGTGGTGACCCCCAACCATAAAATTATTTTCGTTGCTACTTCATCACTGTAATTTTGCAACTGTTAGGAATCGTATCTGTGTTTTCCAATGGTCTAGGCGACTCCTGTGAAAGTGTTGTTCAACCCCCAAAGGGGTCGTGACCCACAGGTTGAGAACCGCTGTCCTAAGCTAAGAACCTATTGTAGTTATATCAGCCAGGCGGCAGAGACATGGGCTGCCATTGCTTATAGTGTATTAGAGCTGGAGAGACACGAACCTCTCTGAACTTGACCGCAAGTGAGATACAACACCCTCTTATTGTGTAGGAATAGCCTTATGCTTAGTGAAATAAGCCAGTCAATGAAGGAGAAGCATCACATGATCTCACTCATTGGTGGATAATAAAGAACATTATAAATTGATGAACAAAAGGATAGATACAGAGGCAGTAAGGCTTCAAATAGACTGTGAAATTACAGCAGGAAGATTAAAGTTAGGTGAGGTAGATAAGAGATCAACCAAAGGACTTGTATGCATGCATATAAGCATAACCAATGGACATAGACACTGGGGGGTTGGGGTATGCCTGGGAGGGAGGGGGGGCAATGGGGAGATATGTATAAAAAATTAATAAAAAAAAATACACGTTCTCTGTGCTTCCCTGGCTTTGTAATGGTCAACTCAGATGATAGATATATGACACTTTTGAGCATCAGGGATCTCTTTGCGAATGTGGATCCCTCTTCTCTCTCAAGCAGAGAGCACCTCATACAAAAGGTCTTCACTGTTGTCGTTACCAGTCTGGCTCAGTGGATAGAGCATCAGCTTGTGGACTGAAAGGTCCCAAGTTTGATTCCGGTTGGGGGCATGTACCTTGCTTGGGGGCACATCCATAATGTGGGGCGTGCAGGAGGTGGCTGATCGATGTCTCTCTCTCATCGATGTTTCTGACTTTCTATCTCTTTCCCTTCCTCTCTGTAAAAAATCAATAATATATATTAAAAAAAAAAAGGTCTTCACTGTTAGGGTGTGGCCACTCTTAACCAGAGTCCTATTTGTCATTCAGTGTTTCTCCAACATTTTCCGCTTCTAACGATGACCTGCATCTTGAGTACCTTGGCGCATGCTCCCTTTCTCCTTCAGAGAGCACTTGCCTTATGAGAATCAGCTCCATGAGCGGTACTGAGAGCTGAACAGTGGAAGGCGATGCTCTGTCCTAAGCAACACCACCCATTCGGATGCTACTTTTCTTTTTATTTCTGTTTGTATTTGGTCTGCACATCTTTTCTTACCATCACCAGACCTGTTTTCCTCCTCAAAACGTCCGCTTCCTATTTCTTCCTCCCTTTGCTGAAGGATTACCAGTGTCCTACTTTCCCTACATTATGCAGTTATAACTCAGCATCCATTTACTTCCCGGTAATTGGAGGGAAGCCATCACCGTGGGAAACGAGAGCGAGGCTTAGGGTTCAGAGTGGAGAAGCAAAGTCCCATCTTGCAGCTCGTGCAGAAAGGGAGAAAGCTGCTTGGCCTTCGTGACACGGAGCATCGCATGGAATTTTAATTGCAGTTTCGTTTCTTTTGCAGGAAAAGAGCAGGTTCTAAGCCCTTTCAATGAACGAATTCTGAAACCAAATTAAGGTCCCCACATGATATAAGTTGACATAGCTCATGTTTCATGCCCCACCCCCTCACCCAAATCAATCTACATGTAATACTGTGTAGTTATCTAGAATGTGTTACAGTCTAGAAATCGGTCACTAATAATTATGAATAGTATATCTTTTTAATGTCATAGATTCTTTCCAATTCATTTTTTAATCCTGCCAAACACTTTATTTTTATTTATTTTTTATCATTTTTATTAATTTTTTATACATATCTCCCCATTGCCCCCCCCTCCCTCCCAAGCATACCCCAACCCCCCAGTGTCTGTGTTCATTGGTTATGCTTATATGCATGCATACAAGTCCTTTGATTGATCTCTTGTTTTACTTTTAGACAAAGTATTACATTGTATGTATCATTTTTTTGTGTAAAGAAAAACACCCCCAAACACAACAGAAACTCAGTGAATAGTTCTGGTTTTTTTAATGAACAAACATTATATAGATATTAGGAGGTACAGTGTATCCCCAAGATATTTTACTATTTTTAAAAAAAAAATATATATTTATTGATTCTTTTTACAGAGAGGAAAGGAGAGAGAGAGTTAGAAACATCGATGAGAGAGAAACATCTATCAGCTGCCTTCTACACGCCCCCTACTGGGGATGTGCCCGCAACCAAGGTACATACCCTTGACCGGAATCAAACCTGGGACCTTTCAGTCTGACGGCCGACGCTCTATCCATTGAGCCAAACTGGTTTTGGCCCAAGGTATTTTATTATTGCTGTGACTGGCTGTTTGATAATATTGACCTCTTCAGTCATCTAAAATGTGGTTGAGATTTCTGAGTTCAATTCCAGATTGATGGGCAGTTACAGACCTGTTGTCTTGATAAGATCTGCCTGTCTGTATGTTCTGCTTGCCAAATGAGCTACCTCCCCATCCGACAGAGAATGTGAACTTCATGCTCACATTACATTCTCTTGCCCCCCAATTGCCGTGAAGATAATAGAGAGTGCACCTTAGGGGGATGCTAACCCCGCCAATGGTGTCACCAATGAGGATACTCAGCTCAGGGACCTCCTACCTTACCAAGACTTCTGACACACTTGCACACACTTTGCCCACGAGGAAGGAAAACCCTGGAATATAAGCCGACTTTCTCCAGAAGAATAAAGGAACCCTGGCCTGGAGCATCTCACATATACAGTGGTACCTCGAGATACAAGTGCCCTAACATACGAGATTTTTGAGATACGAGCCATCGAGCGAGCGATTTTTGTTTTGAAATACGAGCAACATTTGAGATAGGAGTAATCGCGTGGATCGGCCGGCTACACACGACCCACCAGTTTACCTCCACTCAAGGGTCTCATAGTTTCCCACGCCTCAAGGTTACGGAACGAATTAAACTCGTATCTCGAGGTACCACTGTAAATATAAATAAATCTGTCCACTCATCCACATGGAGACACTGTCTCTAGCATTTAAGGTGGTCAGAGCCTAGCCAAAACCGGTTTGGCTCAGTGGATGAAGCATCAGCCTGCAGAGTGAAAGGTCCCAAGTTCGATTCCGGTCAAAGGCATGTACCTTGGTTGTGGGCACATCCCCAGTAGAGGGCGTGCAGGAAGCAACTAATCGATGTTTCTCTCTCATCGATGTTTCTAACTCTATCTGCCTCCCTTCCTCTCTGTAAAAAATCAATAAAATATATTTAAAAATATATGGTCAGAGCCTAGATGTGTAAAAATACCAGGCACAGGGAGAAGGATCTCCCAGCGGAGAGATAGGACTCTGACATATAATGTGAAAAGGGACCATCCATGACATTGACATTGGTCCCTACAAAGGTGGCAGCGTGCTTGAATAGGACAATCGAGGTGAGGTTCCCTTTCTTTTCAGAGCATATACTGGAGATCAGTTTCATCTTAGACTTCATGTTAAATGACATTAGAATAATAAGTGTAGTAAGTGTACTCCATTAGAGAGTAAAAGGAAATCTCCATCCTATATCCACATATTTCAATGATTAAGAAACTGGTTAAATCAAACCGCTGAGAAAATGGCTTTGCTGTAGAGAGGAAGTACCTCACCATCAAAAATGATAATTAGAAACAAACTTGCTGGCTTCCTATGAACTTACTCACCTTCTATAGCCGTTTTGCCAATAAAGTTTCTTTGTTTCTGTTGTAAATAACTCACGTAACAACAGAATTTATGTCGGACACATAATGTAGGTCCTCCAGACTATATAATTCTAACATTTTCTTCCAAAGGCAATAAAATATTCACGTAAAATATGCAAATGTATCCGGAATCATACACAGCTGTGGCATCCCCTCGCAACAGCGTGGTTGTATTTCTCAACATACAAATCCCGGATGTTATTAAATACAAGCCACATTCCTGACTTGGTGAAGGGAAATTGGGGTCATAAGATCTAGCGCACAGCTAACATGGTTGAGATCTCAGAATGAGAAATAAAAAGTAGGATGAATTAATTAGCATGGTTGCCTCTTTTTGCTTTATTTTTTTAAATATATTTTATTGATTTTTTACAGGGAGGAAGGGAGAGGGAGAGAGAGTTAGAAACATCAGTGAATGATCAATCCACTGTCTCCTGCACACCTCCTACTGGGGAGGTGCCTGCTACCAAGGTACATGCCTTTGACCGGAATTGAACCTGGGACTCTTGATTCCACAGGCCGATGCTCCATCCATGGAGCCAAACCAGTTAGGGCAGCTTTAACAAAATGCCCCCAAACTAGCTTTCAGGCCACACAATCTTGATATCGGAAGGATGCTGTCAATGTAGAATGAAATAGAAAAGAGTCTTCTTTTCTAATTTCTTGAATAGTTTATGTAGAATAGAAATTACTTCTCCATGTTTATTTGCTAGAATTCAGCCTAATACATTGGAACTGTGAGGGTCCACTTATATGTGATTTTTAAAAATAAATACCTGTATTCTTTAATGGTTTTCTATTCATCCTTGGGAGTCTACCAGTGCATATGGCCTACTGTTTGAGTTGATCTGTGCCATTTTCTTTTTTTAAAAATATATTTTATTGATTTTTTACAGAGAGGAAGGGAGAGGGACAGAAAGTCAGAAACATGGATGAGAGAGAGACATCGATCAGCCGCCTCCTGCACACCCCATATTGGAGTTGTGCCCGCAAGCAAGGCACATGCCCCCGACTGGAATTGAACCTGGGACCTTTCAGTCCGCAGGCCGACGCTCTATCCATTGAGCCAAACCGGTCTTGGCCATCTGTGCCATTTTCTATAAGGAATTGGAGTCTCCATGGCTTTGAGTATTCATGGGACCAATACTCTATGGACAAAAAGGGACAAGGACATTTTCAGGAAGTCAAAAGTATATGCAGATGTTTGACTGCATAAGGGCTGGCACCGCTAATATCTTCATTGTCCCAATGTCAACTCTACAACATGACCAAGTCCGATTTGTACCGGAAGTACAGAATTCATTCAGTATTCAAAATTCAGTCAATCAGTGAAAGTCACTTTGGTAATTTAGCCAGAGAAAATCTTCTATTCTTCTTAGTAGATGCAGTAAAATCACTGGAAAATCCCAACACTCTGCATACTCAAAAAGAGACCTAGGAAATTGCAAAATAAAAAAGGAACACTGCCACAATTGAGAGAGTAAACATATTGTTCACATATTACACAGTGGAATGAATCTACTACTTCAGACAACATTGATTATTTTACAAGGCATTATATTGAGGGTGAAAGTACTGACATGTGAAGAATTTATGCTTCGTCATTCTACTTACTGTCTGTCAAGTTGACGAGTGAGCAAAATCTAATAGAAATGAAAACAGAGTTGGCCTCTGGATGATAGAAAATAACTTGAAAGGAGTATGAGAAAGCTTTCTGAAGGGAGGTATATATTCTCTACGTTGAATATATCTTTGGTTGCAGTCTTATTTAAATTAGTTAAGACACATTGAATTTTCCACCTAACAGCCTGTGCATTCAATTGTCTATAAATATAGCTGTATAAAATAAATAAGCATTAAACTAGAGTTAAATAAAAATGTAATACCACCTATGTGGGTGAAACAGTTTTCTATTTACCAGGATATTGTGAAATAACACAGATTAAATTTTGAACTCCTTTTGTTGCATTTTGTAGTATTTCTTATATGTGTACATTTATCTTGTGTGCATTTATTAGTGAAGTGCTTAAAATATAATTAAAGGAGGAAATAAATCTATTTTCTTTGAATCACCAATAACTCTTTTTATTATAGAGATATTAAGAAAGGAGAAGAGATCTAATAAGAAAATCTTGCTCCTATTTTTTCCCCCAAATATACAGCTCTGCTGTAAATAGGTTTCCACAGAAACACCTACTGCTTATCAAAGTTTTAGCCAAGAAAATGTCAAATGTACTTTTTTTTTATTACCCAAGTAAAACTTTGTGATTGAAAAGTTTTCTTTTATTATCTTTTTCATTATTCTTTTATTTCACCCAATTTTTCTGAATCTTCACCAAAAATCTGTTTTTGGAGAAAAATTCCTAGGGTTTAGTTGTCTCCAACCTTACTTTTCACTCTTTTAACTTCATATCACAGCTGAGTCTTTAGAAAAGTCCTTTAACTACAGTGTCAATTACCATGTATTATATATAATAATAATAATAATAAAAGTGTAATATGCAAATTAGACCAGATGTCCTTCCAGACGACCTTCCAGATGAAGCCGAGGCTGCAAGGGAAGCCCAAATCCTGGGTGCAGGCAGCCAGGGGAAGGAAGGCCTACTCTTGCATGAATTTCATGCATCGGGCCTCTAGGATTACAATAAAAGCACATATTATAACCCTAAGGCTATTTCTGTGCTAAGATGCTATGTTTCCCTGCTGCTATTTCAACTGTTTTGCTGTTGTTCTTAATTAATTCAATGAGAACCTAGCTTTGTCTATGATCCATCCTATGTAGGTCTTGGTTTTTTTATTCATGAACTATTATATGGGTTAATGACAATTCAACACTTTCTACCTAATTATATGCAATGCAATAATATTGCTGAATGTAACAGGCACATTAATATCCTCTCAGTTTCACCAATTAGAAACTTGAAATAACATAAGCATCTCCCTGACCAGTCCCCCAAAACAGCTAGCCACAAAGTTTGAGTAATTCTATTTCCTAGATCTTTCTAATGGCCATCCTATTGTTTAGTTATACAGTGGTACCTCGAGGTACGAGTTTAATTTGTTCCGTAACCTTGAGGCGTGGGAAACTCTGAGATGCCAGTGCCCTAACATACAAGATTTTTGAGATATGAGCTGTTGAGTGAGCGATTTTGGCTTTGAAATACGAGCAACATTTGAGATAGGAGTCATCGCATGGATCGGCCGGCTGCACACAACCCACCAGTTTACCACGACTCTAGCATCTCATAGTTTCCCATGCCTCAAGGTATCTCGAGGTACCACTGTACTTCTAATCCAGTGATCTCTACTTTGAGTTTACTTTCTTCTGATCAAACCCTGACTTTTCATATCTCCCCGAAATCCTTCCACTGCACAACACATTTCCCATTGTCCTCAAAGCCTTTAGTGACTCGTATTTTTGTTTCCTTTACTTAATTACTTTCCTGCTAAGTTGCTCAAACAATAATTAGGATCCAATAATCTTGTAAGAGCAGGCACAGACTGTGACATGATTTACTGTTATAATGACAGTAGGTATGAAAATAGCCCGCTGGTAATTAACAGATGTTGATAACATATATGAAGGCCTCACACGCCATGTTCTGGGGAGTTATAATTGTGACTGCAAAAGCTTCAGTCTGATAACTTGTTAATTGAAGAAAGGAAATTAATCTAGCGATTTGTGTGCCATACGAATGTTGGAAAATGCAATTTCTTTGTGGCAAGCTTTGTCTAAAAACTTCAAATCCAGAGCTTTAAGATATGTATATTGCTTATGTTCTTTCCTTAAAATATATTTTTATTGATTTCGGAGAGAAAGGGAGAGGAGGGAAGAGATAGAAACATCAGTGATGAGAAAGAATCATTGATCTGCTGCCTCCTGCACACCCCCTATTGGGAAATGAGTCAGCAACCAGGCATGTGTCTGTGCCAGGAATCGAACCTTGATCTCTTGGGTCATAGGTCAATGCTCAACCATTGGGCCATGTTCTTTATTTAGAAACTAGAGGCCTGATGCATGAAATTCGTGCAAGGGACTCAGCCCTTGCAGCCCCAGCTTCATCCGGAAGGTCATCAGCTGTCTGGTCTAATTAGCATGTTACACTTTCATTATTATAGATTAAAAGACTATCTATTGTGATATACCTCCCTAACTAAAGTACTCTATTTTTGTTCCTTTGCAATTAATAACAAACACAATACTTTTAGTTGGAAATAATTGCCATTGCATATTCACATAGATATAATATTGTTATATCATTATTCATTAATTTATGTATGAATTTTTGACATATGTAAAAATACAAAGTAGCTATTTGAAACTCTGTTTAGTCTGTCAATATCATGCAAATGCATAACACAATTCAGAAAAGAGGGAAGGCATGAGAGGAAGTTAAATACAGTGGTACCTCGAGATACGAGTGCCCTAACATATGAGATTTTTGAGATACGAGCCTTCGAACAAGCGATTTTTGCTTTGAAATATGAGCAACATTTGAGATACGAGTAATCGCACGGATCAGCCGGCTGCACATGATCCACCAGTTTACCGAGACTCGAGCATCTCATAGTTTCCCGCGCCTCAAGGTTACGGAACGAATTAAACTCATATCTCAAGGTACCACTGTATGTACTTCTAGAGAGTAAAAACAGTGCAGCGACCTATTCATCTCACATCCAACCTCAAATCCTTGGCTGTTGCTCTCTGGGTGACAGTGAGGTCAGTCAGCACAGCTTCTAAAAATAGGTGGTCACCGCTAGTCTCTGAGAGTTCTGTCTTGCTTCCTCCAAGACAGTGATTCTCTACCTTGTCTGCCCACTTAAGTTGCTTGGTAAGCTCTTCAAAAAGTAGGCCTGCCGAGACCGGTTTGGCTCAATGGATAGAGCGTCGGCCTGCGGACTGAAAGGTCCCAGGTTCGATTCCGGTCGGGGGCATGTACCTTGCTTGCGTGCACATCTCCAGTAGGGGGCGTGCAGGAGGCGGCTGATCGATGTCTCTCTCTCATCAATGTTTCTCTCTATCCTCCTCCCTTCCTCTCTGTAAAAAATCAATAAAATATATTTTTTTAAAAAGTAGGCCTCTCCCCCCAACTTCCAGAACAATCGCATCACCAGTGTTAACAGGTGATGACGTGGTGATCATGCTAAAGCTTCCAGATGGTTCTGTGGCGCATCAGGAGGAGCCCCTGGTTTGACACATCTTTCCTGAACGCCCTCCTGCCCTTCAGAGCGACGTCTGCCAGTGATGGGTCCCTCTTCACTGATGCTGATGCCGCCGGAGCAGGTTTCCCGCAAATACTTTCATATTTCCTCCAAATCCCCCAGAGTCCTGATCATAAGATGAAAAGCTAAATTCCCAGCTCGAGTCCCTCATCAGTCTGGTGCAGACAGAGTTGGGTAATTTTGAGGAAACAAACATTCCTTTCGCTAAGTTCTATTGGCCTGTAGGAAACTATTTCTGGTCTATTGTATAATAAACAAATATTTATAGATAGATAGGTAGATCCTGATTTTAATTTTTAAATATTATGATGTGAAATATTAATAAAGGTAATAAGTGTAATATATCTAATTAAGACATATGGGTTATTTCAGTTTTCTTCCTGGACTTCATTTTTTACTTCATTTTTTATTGTTGACACTATTTCAGATTCCCCCATTTCTTTCTCCCTTTGCCCACCTACATCCACGCATACCCTCCCTGTTCCTATGGTATATGTTAAAACAAAGCATGCTCCTGATTCAATAATGCTTTTCCTTCCCAAAGGAAGAAAATCCTAATATAATCTCTGTCAAAAGCTATCTGATCAGAATGGTAAGGATGTTAAGGTTTTCTCATTCTTTAGGATAAAACAATCACAAATGGTTTATTCAAAATGTACAAAGCATTATTGTTCATTTAGAACAGAAATGATATTAATCATAATCTCCAACATAGTAAACACATTAAATTAGGGGGTATTTTAAGGGTATTTTTAAGCAAAACATCTCTAAATTGTTAATACAGACAATTAAAATAATGCATCTCGTATCTTGCTTTATCAAATAATTGTAGCTACCACATACATTCATGTGATGATCTTAAGATTCTTACAACACTACTTATTCATCATAATTTTATAATGATTTTACTTATATGTTTTTCTCATAATTCTAATTATTTTCTTCAGATATTTCCAGCTACTAAGGAAACATGATTGACAGTCTTCTGTATGCTAGGCACTAGAGTTACCTTAGTGTTTTTCTTATGAGGATAGATGCCTACTGGCAAATTCAGCTTTGTAAAGCAAAATATCATTTCACAATTTGGGAAGAGGATTAATAAAAGAACTGGTCAGTATGTTATTCCAAGATGGGGTTAGCGTGCCTGGAAGGGCTGGGGATGTTGAGAAAGCTGATCTACTTGAGCCATCCTTGAGGGACAAATCTCATTTTCATATCCAAAACACTTCTAATGTAGACTTTGAACTCCATCCTTCAGACACGGGAGCCGGGTATATATGAAGTTAGAGAAATTAATTACCTAATATGGCTGGGGATGTGTGAAAGTCTGGTTTACACCCAAATCTTTCAGTTCCAAAATAGATTTTTTTTGTTCTGTATGCTTGCGTTCTTCCTTGTTTCTAAACTGGCTAGGAACGCTGAGAGAAGCAAAGACGGTTTCAGACCACTTATGATTGTCAGACGAGAATTCATGTTCCTCTTACATCCCTTAGTAAGCTCTCACGTGGTACTTACTGGGAGAAAGGATGGATGCTCTCCTGCCCGCGAAGTTCCATTTTCACTCTGGTCTCAGCGAAAGATCGCAGAGTAGGGCCTAATTGGGAGAGTGACAGAGCAGAGGCGGTGAGAAACGCGATTAGTGTAATTTCATCAAGAGATGTTAAGTGGTCAAATATTTTGGCAATTATCAAAGCAATTTCGCAAGCTGGCCCAAGTGCCCTTTTATGAAAACGCATTTGAGCCACCACTGAGAGAGGAGACGCTTTTCCAGGAGAGGAGAGCTGAGGGAATTTCACTCAGAGATAACTTCTAGGTGGACATGTCATCAAATAAACCTCAATTTGAAATTGCCTCTATTAAGACTATCAGGACTTAAAATGTGCACATCTAGCCGAAACCAGTTTGGCTCAGTGGATAGAGCGTGGGCCTGCTGACTGAAAGGTCAAGGGCATGTACCTTGGTTGCGGATACATCCCCAGTGGGGGGCATGCAAGGGGCAGCTGATCAATGTCTCTTTCTCATCAATGTTTCTAACTCTCTATCCCTCTCCCTTCCTCTCTGTAAAAAATCAATAAAATATATTTTTAAAAAAAGAAGATGACTTTTTAGGATTCCTTGTCTTTGGTGAACTTGAAGAAGAGGCGTTCCTAGAGATAATAGGAGCTCCTTCCTGATGAAATAAGATAATCTCTTATGCAGAGAAAATTAATGGAAGGGCGCTCATTAAAAGGGTAGGTGGAGGCAACTCTGATCAATGAAATTCTCCTTTCTTAGATCCACCTCCTTCCTTGTTCAGCTTACTTCTCACAGTTTTGTAAATGGGCTTTGTAAAAGTTCCTAAGAGACACATCTTTGATTCTTTTTTGATTTTTTTAATTTTAAAAGTATATTTTATTGATTTATACAGAGAGGAAGAAGAGGGATAGAGAGTGTAGAAACATTTATGAGAGACAAACATGAATCAGCTGCCTCCTGCATACCCCTCACTGGGGATGTGCCTGCAACCAAGGTACATGCCCTTGACTGGAATCAAACCTGGGACCCTTCAGTCTGCAGACTGACGCTCTATCCACTGAGCCAAACCAGTTAGGGCACATCTTTGATTCTTAAATCTTTATGTTGGTGCACCTTTGCATGACTACAGGTTTTATATATCAAAAAAGGACAATTTTTCTACATGATGACTGTTTTCATTCATAGAGCATTCTGCATCTATTTTCATAATTTTAAACTATTTGTACCCAAAGTTACCAAAGTTATTTACTTAAAATCAAGTAAAATCTATTCCTATGGCCATTGACCCATTTTTCATAAGTCATGTGGTGATTTTAAGTGACTGCTTTCCTCCTGAATTTTTGTACATTCTCTTTTCCTCCATGTATGACATTAATAAAAATAACTGATTTACATTAAATTTATGGGCTACTGAGACAGTGCTGTAAATATGTCTGTTCAAGAGAAAGCATATGGTAATAGCACACAGCAAAGAGAGATATCACTGTTCCTTAACCTTGTAAAATACACGTGAGCACACACACACACACACACACACACACACCCACACACACAGGAAAGCATGTTTGCTGTCTTCAACTATTTTTCTCTTTTCAAACCCGGGAGGATAATGCTTCTCCGAAGATTGTAACAAAGACCAATGAGTTTAACTGAGGAGATCATAGAGGCACAATATAAAAACTCTAATAAATTTAGCTGCTGAAAAAAAAAGCTACACTATTCACTATAACCAAGGCTAAGGTTAAAACTACCTCATTTCAATCAATGAGAAAGCATGAACTATCTTGAAATGTTGAGAAATACCGTGGGGTACCTCATTAGATGATTTTACAATTTTCTAATTTTTTTTAATCTTTCTAGTATAAGAGAAAGCAATATCAGAACACCAGGAATCAATTATACATCTAAAGATCAATCTAATACAATGCAATTTTTGAAGGTCTAGAGCATTTTCTTTCTAAATTCCAGGAGATAAGATTTCTCTCAAGTGCAGGGCTTTGCAACCTGGTGGTCTAGTTAAAAACACCTTGCTAAGTAAAGGAAATTAAAAAAAACACCACAATCTTTTGAAAGGTTTTTATACTTCATCTGTAAAATCTGTCAGGGCAAAGAAATTATTATGGAGACAAAGTATTAAAAAAGCAATCAGGAAGTGACATGTTATAAATAAAAATGCAAGCTTTTATGAGAATGTCAAATTTAATATTCATATAATATGCCAATTTAGAAAATGTTGCCAAAATGTGATATCCAGTTCCTTTCTCCTCCGTGAAGCTAAATCTTGCAATGAATATGTATATAGTTATTTTATCTGATTTATACTTATGTTTCTTAACCCTTTATTCAAATTACCAAATTAAAAGCCACACTCATCATTCCAGACTTGTCCAAAATGGACTTTTACCCATGTGACTTTCTAATCCAAAACATTTCACAATTCTAGAAAACAGGGTTCTGTCCAGCTGGTTTGGCTCAGTGGTTGAACAACAACCTATGAATCAGGAGGTCGCGGTTCAATTCCGGGTCAGGCATGTAACTGGGTTGCAGGCTCAGTCGCAGTAGGGCGCATGCAGGAGGCAGCTGATCAGTGGTTCTTTCTCATCATTGATGTTTCCCTCTTCTTCTCTGAAATCAATGAAAATATACTTAAAAAACATGGTTTAATGCAGTCAAATCTCTCATACATATCATGCAGACTTGTTAATCCATGATTTAGACATTCTATGCTCTAAATGTAGGATCCGCAATAATGTGCATCCTACTTAAAGGTGATTATCGTTTATCCATGTTCCTGTGAAATCTTTTAATCTGGAGAGAACATATATCTGACTTACATAAAGACCTGCCCAAATATAGTACCTTTATTTGCCTTTTAATCGTGGCCTAGATGGTATTTAATACAAACATACTGCTTGGGTGTGTAAGATATTCATACACATTTATGTAATGTTTATTCGCTCTAACCAAACCACTTCCCAACCTTCTGAGCTGTTCAGTCTTTCATGAAACTCAGTAAGTTATTGAGTTCCTAAAGCATCTATGCCATGAGTAGGCTGAGTCTGTTCTATCCAGACCCAAGAGCGCCTCTGACTATTTATGAATGGCATTTGTATACTCAGCATTTCCAAACTTGAAAGAAAATGCTGATGCGTAGCAAAATTTCTCGCTAAACTTTGTTTTTGCTCTAAGGTCGTTTCGGATTCCATGATTAAAAATGCTCAAGGATGCACTTCATATTAATGTTGGGAGGAGCACAGGTCGACTCACCTCTGCTAAAATTAAATATAATTGCCAAAGCGAGCATCATTCCTAAAAACAGCCTTATGAAAATTGCTCCTCTTCAAAGGATTTTTCATCTCATTACTTTTGTATGTATTTCTTGTTTCCATTTAATGGATTATGTCCTACAAAAAAGAACATTGATGAATGTATTCAGACTAAAAGTAGTTCCCTAACAGGAGCAAAAAACACAAGAGCCTCAAGCCTTCTCACAGATTGAAAACAAGCTTGGACAGGAGTTGTTCTAATCTGCAAAACACCCCTGAAAACTTTGCATTCTTTTACTGATGAGGTCATTACAACAAGGTCACAGAGCCAGAAGGAGCGGGGTTTGATTTTAATACATCCTAATATAGAATCTTCCTCCCTAGTTATATATTCTTTAGTCAAGTCAGAATCTGGTTAAAAAATCATCCCGGATGTGTGTTTGAAAAGACATGTATTCATTTAACTTTTGCTAGCTATTCATTAAAGTACAATGAAGCTAAAGCGAGGCTCCTGGATGTTTTAAAGTATTAAAAAAAGAGAAAAGAAATATCATGATCCTGTAGGAGAAATGCCTGCCAACTCAGACTAATAGGTGGTTTCCAGACGCTCTTGGAAGCATTAATATAAAGTGATTTTTCATGCTACTTCATTCATGTATTTTATTAAGCTCCATGGAGAGAACATTTTAACATGAGCCTGATGCTCTGAAGGCTATAATCTCTAATGTCTGCATCTGGAAGATGCCGGAAAACAGGTGCTCACATTTTCATATTGTACTTTGGCAGAAATATAGACTATCCGGTGCTGTTACCGCTGTTGGCGGCTCGCACAGTCTGGTTGAACATTTTTTTGTTTACATGTTTCATGTGGGGACCTTTTTAAGAGAAAAAATACGTGTGACAGCTGAGTTCAGAGAGAAAAAAAAATCTGTGAGCGATGAAGCTTTGTTTGATGAACGTGACGTTGAATGCCTGAGTGGAGGGAGGGTCAATTGGAATAGTAGCCCTTGATAATGAGAGGATTTGATACGCCATCTGGGTTAGTCTTTGGATATCCTCACTGAGAAATCTTTGCCCATCCCGAGGCACAAAGAAATTGCCCTTTCTCTTCTCTGAGAAGCTTTATTATTTTAGTTGTAGGTTTAAATCTTTCAGTCACCCCCTAATTGGTTTTCAAGTAAGGAATTATGTATGGGTCAAGTTATTCATTCAACCTACAGATCTTTCATTGTTCCCAGAGTCATTTCTTGAATGGATTTTCCTGTACTGATGGAATTGTTGGAGCACTGCTTTAGAAAATTATTTGATTGTTGATATGTATAGATAAACATTTTTGTACATTGGTAGACTGTCTTCGCTGTTTCCCTTGAGATATATGTCTGTCCTTATACCAATATCACACTATCTTGGTTACAGTGGCTTTCCATTGTCTTTCTTTATTTAAAAAAACATATTTTTTATTGATTTCAGAGAGTAAGGAAAATGGAGAAATAGGTCAATGATGAGAGAGAACCATAGATTAGCTGTCTCTTGCACACCCCCTACTGGGAATTGAGCCCACAACCCGGGCATGTGCCCTGACCGGGAATGCAACTGTGACCTTCTTGGTCCATACATCCAATGCTCAACCACGGAGCCATGGCGGGCAGGCTGCCTCATCTTTCTTTTCATTTGCTATTGCTGCATAACAAATTGCCATAATTTACTGGCTTAAAACATCACCCATTTCTGACCCCCCCCCCTCCAGTACTGTGAGTCAGAAGGCTGGTATCCACAAGGTTGGTTTGTCTGGGTTCTCTGCTCAGAGTTTCATAAAGTCAAATCGGGGTGTCAGTCCACTCCTTTCTCATCTGGAGCTCCAGGGTCCTCTTCAGAGCTTATGCCTCTTAGTGACTCAATTCTGTTCCTTTCAGCTCTGGGACCCCTTATAGGTTATTGCATGCATCCAAGCCCTTTGATTGATCTCTTATCTCCCCCACCTCTCCTTAACCTTCCTGCTGTAATTTCACAGTCTGTTTGAAGCCTTACTGCCTCTGTATCTATCCTTTTGTTCATCAGTTTACAATGTTCTTTATTATCCACCAATGAGTGAGATCATGTGATGCTTCTCCTTCATTGACTGGCTTATTTATTTATTTATTTATTTCCCCCCTATTGCCCTCCCCAACCCCCATTACATGCCGTATTTCCATGTCCCATAGCGTTGAGTCCCAGTTTCAATGCCAAACAGTTCCTTACGTGTACATGTCATCCATCAACGGTAACTCTCATTCTTCAACGTTGCCCCCCTTTATCTAAAAATTCAGCAGTGGCGCGCTAAATCCTTCTTGGGGTTCAAGCTCTTCGACCAATAGCTGGTTCTTTGAAATTGGCCAGAACTTGATAACCCTTTAGCCAATACAGAGCCATTCAAATCATGTCTTAAAGGATGCAAGACACCCTTTTTAAGAATTCAGAAGTCTCTCACAGTCCTTTGAAATTCAGCTACACGGAGGCTTTCATTTGCAATCTAGTGCGCTAGTTAAAACAAAGCTCGGAACTTTGAAAGTTGGGCCTTCGCTCTCCCGATTTAATTTGGTTCTTTTTTGTTAAATCCTCCGGAGGATGCAATTCTTTTATATCCTACCCAATCGATACCAAGAGAATAAAGTTAATAAGGGGGATGGAAGTAGTGAGGTTGTAATTCCAAAGAGACATTTTATTGAAGCTCATTTATTTTCTGCAAATTCTCTGGAATTGCTTGTACACACACACACACACACACACACACACACACACATACACGCTGGGTAGAGTGTAAGAACATGTAAGGGAATCAGTTGCTGGAATGTTCCCCAGACTGCATCTTATGACGGTGGCCTATACATCTCTTCCACATAATCTTCCAGTGACAAACCTTTGTTATATTCTGCCTTCAACCTGAGAGAGGGCAGCATGATTCATTCAAGGCCACAATTAAAAATTCTAGTGATTATTTGTGTCTTTTGCTACATTTACTTATAATTTTTATATACATACTTATAAGTGATATGAGCCTATAGTTATTTTTTTAAAATTATCTTCAACTTTGGTTAATTAAGATAGCTCACTAGTATCACAAGTAAGTGGCAGGACTTTCATATTCTTGTATCTAGATAGTTGTATATATCTTTAGAAATTAGACAGAGCCGAAAGCGATTTGGCTCAATGGATAGAAAGTTGACCTACAGACTGAAAGGTCCCAGGTTCCATTCCGGTCAAGGGCATGTACCTTGGTTGTGAGCACATCCCCAGTAGGGGGCATGCTGGAGGCAGCTGATTAATGTCTCTCTCTCTCATGGATGTTTCTAACTCTCTATCCCTCTCCCTTCCTCTCTGTAAAAAAAATCAATCATATATATATAAAGAAATTAGATAGAATTAGGCTGTGGAATCATCAATTCTGATCTCTTTTAAAAAATGTCTCTAATCTTTAGTAAGGACATTATACTTCTCCGTCCATAATAAAAGTATTTGTCTTCATGGAACTTGAGCCATTAAAGTGTTAACAACTAATTTCTTGACATTCCCTGCTGTGGTCCTCCATAGCAGAAGGAGTGGCATTGGGCCATGCTGAGCGAAAGGGACATGCAAGACAGAAAACATGGAGCCACTGGTAGTGGACAGTCCTCCCTCTGCTGCGATTATAAAACACATAGTTGAGCTTAATGTCTGGAAGCTGTTGATGGCATTTGTTTCCAAGCACTTGCACGTTAAATCTCTGTCTGGTAACACCAGGAGAAATATTTTTTAAATGCAGCCACCTCTTAAAAGATCATCATAAAAATCACTCCTAATTACGTTTAGGAAATCAATTTAAGTATCTATGTAAATCACATTTTTATGGGATGTCATCTCAAACGCACGGTCAGGTAAGTCGTAGGAAAAAAAAAATACGTATTCATAATGTTCCTGAGCACCATATAAAACCACTGGGTGTTAAAATTGATTTGTATAGAAAAAAAAATATAGTTATGATTTCAAGTATCTCAGGATTTATTTGAACAACGAATAATTATGAGTAATGGCTATACGCTTGGACATCATCACCATTAGCAAGAGGGGCATAATTGTCACTGTAATTTTAAAACTCTGTAGGACATAAAAGGAAAACCCCTTAAGAAGAGTCTAGAATTGCGCCATTAAATCGTGGAGGCATGAGACCCAAATATTGTTATAATATTGAGGAGCTCACATTGTTTGGAAGAGCTCCCTAGATTATTACCAAGATAATCCAGAAGACAAAGGCCAGCATGACTTGAGAACCTCCACAGGTTCGCGAAGGTTCTTCTCCACAGGTTCGAGAAGGTTCTTCTTTCACAATGAGGCCATTCAGGGAACATTTCAAGGTCCCTGCTGACATTCTCCTGACCTCTCAGAGTCTGCCGTCTATCATGACAGGAGAAATAGTTCTTAGAAATGATAAGAAGACTACCTTTCACTCCCAAACAGGACATGCTTGGAGTTTAGTTGAATTATTATTTATTTTTCTTTCTGTGGGCCATTATTATCAGACACCTTCCATCACTATATAATACGACATGCTAATAAATATATGTGTGGCCATATGGAAGTATTCCAAAGTAATCCTGGGAGATCGTGCTGTTATCACTGTACTTTAGAAAAGAAACAGACAGTGTGAGATAGTCAAAGGTTCTGATTTTACTGGTATACTTTAATTTTATGAATTCATATACTTTAAGGAGAGAGATCAGATTTTATGGGTATACTTTTATCCCATAAAGGCTTGGAAACAAAAAAATCTGAAGTCTCTTCCTCTGCCCTTTTTTAAAACTTACTGTATTCCTCTTTATTTTATTTAGAGATGCCTTCTCATGATCTGTAACCATCTTTCAGCTTTAAAAAACACCAAAAGACTTACATTCATAGCCCAGGGACACAGACCACAGACAATAGTGTGGTGAAGACCTGGGGGCTGGGATAGTGGGAATTAGGGGGAGGAGGGTAATGGGTGGGTGGAATGGAATGCATCTATAATACTCTCACCAATAAAGATAAATAAAGGAATAGATAAAGAAATAAAACAACCTACATAGTTCCTTTAGAGTTACAGACGATTGCCAACTTTATGTTAGTAGGTGTGGCAGCGTGTGATTTGCCTTGATATGCAGATACCTGTGTCTATCTAAATCAGCCTTCCTGCCAATATAGACAACCTCAGCTGATTTAGTAACTATGCCTATGGTTGTCTAAATATCTACCAGCTCAGGTGATTCAAAGCTAAAATGTGTCTCAACACTATAGACACAAATAATGAATGAATGCTTACTAAATGCCAGGTGCCATGCTTGGTACTTAAAACACACACATACATACAAAAATGAAGACACTGGAGCCCATTCCTCCCAGCAACATGTAATTTAGTATTTGATCAAATGTGATAACAAAACAGAAAATCAGCATTATGAGGCATAAATGATAGAAGCCAACTGGAAGAAAAAAATAATTTAAATTATATAAAATACATAACACTTTCCACAGGATGTATTTTTTTTTGTCTTTTTTATTAAATATATTTTATTGACTTTTTACAGAGAGGAAGGGAGAGAGATAGAAAGTCAGAAACTTCAAGGAGAGAGAGACATCGTTCAGCCGCCTCTTGCATGCCCCACTGTGGAAATGTGCCTGCAAGCAAGGTACATGCCCCCAACCAGAATCGAACCCAGGACCTTTCAGTCCACAAGCCGACACTCTATCCACTGAGCCAAACCGATCTCGGCAAGATGTATTTTTTTGAGGTAGATTTTCAATAATAAACCTTTCATAGGTGGAAACTGTTCAAATAAGCATTCCCATCATTTTTATAAATTGGTAATAATAATAAAAGGTTTCACGTACTCTATTGCTTCCAATTTCGGTGGAAATAAGGAAGGCAGAGCATGCTATAAGAAACATTAATTTGGTAAAAAATAAGTCATCTTTAGAGGTTTAAATGAATAATAATTTCCACTCCCCCTTTTTCTCAGATACGTAAGTGCCTCTCTACATGAAGTGGAATAGCTGGCGAACAATTACTGAGCAAAACAGCCAAGAAATAAACATTAGGGAGGAAAGAGAGAGCCATTCCCGACTATGAGAATGATAAATTCTATTATGAATCTCACAGGGCTCCTGCATCTGTGAGAATATCCATATACCAAACAGACCAAAATAGATCCGTTCAAAACGAGGTGTTTGTGCCATCAGGAGAGTACATCCTGAAAGAACATTTTGTCTCCGGTGGATGCTAGGACCTCTGTGTGACACGACTCCTGGCTGCTGCTGTCAGTGTCACAGGGAAAACAAACAGGAGCGCTGCCCTGGTGGCTTTGGGGATTCTTTGTGCTTCTCGTGGCAGAGAAGCAGGCGACACATGGCACTGAGGGCGCTTAGGTTGATCACTGAAGGATGGTGACAATGACCGGAGAGATGCCTGCGCATTTTGTAAATGCACAGGTTAATTGGAGAGGCATACGTTCCCTTTAAGAAATAAATCACTTCAGATGTTTATAAGTGAATTGGGAAAAAAAATCCCTCTGAAGACATCTGAAATTAAGCAAGGACCATAGAAGTTTGATATCTAGTTGTTTTAAATATATTGTTATTGATTTCAGATTGGAATGCAGAGGGAGAGAGAGAAACACCAACGATGAGAGAGGATCATCAGTAGGCTGCCTCCTGCACACCCCCTACTGGGGATCAAGCCCGCAACTTGGGACTTGAATTGTGACCTCCCGGTTCATAGGTTGATGCTCAACCACGGAGCCATGCCTGCTGGCTCTAATTTTGTAATCCATAGTTTAGAATGTAAAAAGTAAATAATACTCTACACCAGTGGTTCTCAACCTTTCTAAGGCTGCGACCCTTGCATACAGTTCCTTATGTGGTGGTGACCCCCAACCATGAAATTTTGCTACTGTGATGCATCGTGATGTAAACATCTGCATTTTCCGATGGTCTTAGGCGACCCCTGTGAAAGGATCGCGACCCACAGGTTGAGAACCGCTGCTCTACACTGTAGAAAAAAAGGGGAAATAATTATCTGACCCTTCTGCCTTTCCTCTTCTCATCTGAGTTCTTGGCATGTAAAATCACATTGTCAATAAACAGCAACATGACCTGAAGGTCTGGTGAAACACATCTGACATGGGATGCTGTCTGGTTCTACAAGGTGAGGAAAGGTTCAGACCAGCTAGATGGGTCCTGAAGGAAGAGAAATGAAAAGCCAGACCTTGCAGAGAGCTTGCTCTGACTTCTAGGTTTAAATGAAAAAGAGGTGAAATTGATAATGAAAATATGAACAGTCATTAACTTCCATGAAAAATAGTTTGCAATTCATTTGGTGTAGCTCAGTGGTTGAGTCCAACCCATCAACCAAGCAGTCCCCAATTCCATTCCCAGTCAGGGCGCATGCCTGGGTTGTGAGCTTGGTCTCCAGTAGGGGGAGTGTAGGAGGCAGCCAAACCATGCCTCTCTCTCTTATTGATGTTTCTGTCTTTCTGTCCTCCCTTTCTCTTTCTCTAAAATCAATTAAAACATATCAAAAATAGTTTCCAAGGGAAGAATCATATTCACATGCTTGCACACACATTCCAATTTCAACCTCCTCATCACCCATTTATGGAGTGTGCAACTGACTGGGAGTGTGCCAGGTTTTGTGGAAGGTTGAAAGGACCATTTCTAAGTTGTGTTTTCCCACTTGCTTTTATGAGCCTACACAATGTCTGTCCTATGAGTCACTCATGTGTTTGAAATGTCTTTGCTTGAGCTAATGCATCCTTGCGCTTTTTTTTTCCTATTTACCTCATTGCTCTTTGATTTCATTACTTACTGAAGAAATTATCCTGTCTCCAACACACATCCCCAAATGGATTTCCCCCCTGTACCCCATGAAATTGGGGTTGAACTCTCTTCAGCGAAGCCTGCTATTTCTCTTTCTCCTCCGTGTGTGTAGGTCTATAAACAGAAGGAGGATTTTCTCTGCTGTCCATTATTGATTGCCAGCACTCAGTCAGCTACTATTGATCATCTATCCTTTCTCTTTTGAATGTGATAATATTTGCCTGTCACCTCTCTCAAACACAAGGCGAATGGATGCAATTTCTAATATTTCTTGAAGACCCAAGCATATTTTTTGTAAAATACCTGGTATTAATGCCGGTGACTTCGATGTATACATTCAAAATACGTTCACTCTCACTGCTCCTACCTCATTCCCTGTCCCTAGTAACCACCATTTTACTTTGTTTTTATGAGTTTGGCTTTTTTAGATCCCTCATGTAAGTGATACCATACACTGTCTCTCTGTCTGACTTGTCTCATTCAGTGTAATGAATGCCCTCCAGGTCTGTCCATGCTGTCTTCCTCATGGCTGAACGACATACGTATGCAATAGTTTAAGTTTCTTGTCTTATTGCGACTCTTAGTGTCTGTCATTTCTCATATACTCTTATTGGCATAGCAACCGTCCCACACTTTTATATAAACATCAAGTCACATAGCCTCAGCCTTCAGTTAGTCCTCTAGCATCTTCGTAGGTTCGATTGATTTTCCATTGCAGCCCTAGAATGTGTGTTGTTCACATGTAATCAAATTTGCAGAAGAAAACTAGTCAATTTCAGTTTGTTTTCCGTTCGCATGTCGGTTGTGGGAGCTCAGTTACAAAGGACTCAGTGCTGATATAATTGTCCCTCACTTCCGTTTCTCTGCCGCTGACATTATAGCGGTTGTTACTGGCATTTCACTTTCTACAAGCTCTGTTTTATATTAACTTCTATTTTACTGGAATAATTTGGGCCTACGGAACTGTTTAACTATTGTGAAGTTGTTTATTCTCAATGTCAGCATTTCACTGTATCTTCAACTATATATTTTTAAATAAATCTCACAGCGAAATTCATTGGTCTTTCTCTCTAAGGCTATAAGCTCATGATAGAATGCCACAATGGCCCAAAACCAAATTGGCTCAGTGGATAGAGCATCAGCCTTCAGATTGTAAAAGTCCCAGGTTCAATTCCAGTCAAGGGCATGTACCTTGGTTGTGGGTACATCCCCAGTAGGTAGGGAGTGTGCAGGAGGCGGCTGATTGATGTTTCTCTCTCATTGATTCTTCAAATTCTTTATCCCTCTCCCTTCCTCTCTGTAAAAAATCAATAAAAAATATATATATATTTTAAAAAGTATGCCACAATGGGTAGAAAACAGTTATTAAAGTCAGAGCTCTGCTTTCAACCTGCTCTGCCTATTACTTTCAACAAGTCTCATTACTTTCTGGAACATTACATATTTGGTTTAATAAATGTTATTAGTCTTATGCCATTCCTATACTTAGTACTGTTTCTTTATTTGGCCTAGAATTTGGAAAAACATGTTACACTCTAAATAACTTTTATTTGCAAGCCTTCTAACTGAAGAGAGTTTTTATAGCTATGGAAGTAATAAGTATAAGAATAACAACCTTAAAGCATTTTTGTTTAATTGCATTATGTCTTAGGAATCGCATCGATTTTGGAGGACTTTGTAAACATCATTAAGCTATCTGGCCAATTGAATAGATTAAACAATGCCATTGTAAACAGATCTTTAGACAGTGAAATATTAAATTGCAGAACTATGCAACATCCATTAATTAGACAAGTAAAATCCCCAAATGCTGGTAAATCTTTATTCCATGGAATTATTTTTGTACAACATAAATATATTCACTCCAGGGTCATTTGAAAAATTATAAAATTGAGTATATAGCATACCAATTTCTCTCTTGTTGGCTATTGAAGAGTATTCTGACGTGAACTTTATAACAGTAATTTTTTAGTCAATATCTGTATTCAATATTCATGTTGACTTGAGAACGCTGAGTCACACACTTGAAATACTTTAATCCTTACACAATTTTCTATTTCTCAACAGGCATGCATACTACATACCCAATAAAGAGGACAGATCATAGCAAAGCAAAATGCCAGAACAGTAAGTACAATAAAACATACTGGTTTCTATGAACATTGAAAGATATTCATTGAAATGCCACGTAGGTGATATCTTGTTATTTTATGATTAATGGTAACCACTTAATGGTGAGGAGTGGCTTGGAAGGAGTACGCTGCTCATCAAGGTATGAAATCATTCTCAAATTAGAAGCAAAATCCTAACCAATTCCTCCCACTCAAATGTAGGTCAAAGGTTACTTACTGAAATACTCCCCAATTTTCTTTCTCTATCTTATTCTACTAAGTCAAACATCATTTTTTTTTTTTGGTCCTTATGCCTTCAATTCATTCTTAATATGTGTTTGTTTTTATTTGTCTCTGCCTCTCAGACTGACACTCAGCCCACATATCCATAAATATAAACTCCAACTCACGGTTTTAGCAAAACACCCTGCTTTATGGTCCATTCACTGCGATTCATCTCTGTGGGTACTGCTGCCCTGTACCCCCTCTTCCTTGAGAAAAACGTTCCTTATTATCTCGGAGTCTCCAAACTGAAATTTTCCCATAGCTCACATTTTATCTTCTTTCCAGTATATGGAAGCATCATTATTGTAAAATATTGATTTTTACGTGTGCTGTAAAGTGCTGTTAACATGCTCTCCTCTGCAAAATCAATATGTCAAAATTTACTACCCCAAGAAGCTGAAATTTCTTAGCATAGTTAAGCAAGGTTTAAAAGACCCTTCATAATTCCCTGTAATCTGAGCAAAATGGTTTCTCACTCACTTTGCAACGAACAACCTCTTATATTTCTACTGCCTTTGTTTCTCCTTTAGGCTTTTATTTTAAAGCATTCTTTTTTAATTTTCCTTTTAAAAAAATCTCTCCAAGCCAGTTTGGATACTTTCATCCAGAATTATGACTTTAAAAGCTTCCCAAATCAGTACAAGTTCTTCAGAAAGAAGGCACTTATTGTCTATGACAATTATTTAGCAGTAAATCTCTATTCTTGAATTGCTTTTAAAGTTTTTTAAAAAATATTTTTATTGATTTCAGAAAGAAAGGGAGAGGGAGGGAGAAATAAAAACATCAATGATGATAGGAAATTATTGATTGGCTGCCTCCTGCACGCCCCATACTGGGGATCAATCCTGCAACCCAGGCATGTGCTCTAAGCAGGAATCGAACCATGACCTTCTGGTTCATAGGTCAATGCTCAACCACTGAACTATGCTGGCTGGGCTCCATTTCCTGAATTTTTAATAGGTGTTGCCTCATAATAATAATAAAATTATTGACTGAATTAAAATCATTATTTGTTCAAAATCAAATCACAACAGAAACATTTTTAAAGCAAGTGTATGGTTCATATTTGTTTGATTCCTCCAAAGATACTACATTATTTCCCTCTCCTTTTCTGCCTTCCCAGTTTTAATTGAGCATTTTTAACCTTATTTTCTCCTCTTTCTTAACATGTTACATTTCTTTTAGATTTTTTAATGGTTTCCATACCACTTGAAAAATTCTATAGGTACCTTATAACAGAGTATCCCCAATTTTCCCCTCATATCCCTGTATCTTCATTGTCATTTATTTCACTTTTGTTCCTATACCAAGATCACCCAATATGTTGCTCCTATTACTTTTTGAACAAACAGTTATGTATTAGGCCATTATTATTAAGCATAAAGAAGTAAAATATCTTGTTTTACTTTTTTGTTTATTTGAGAACACTTTATTTCTCCTTGACATTTTAAGACTAATTTAACTTAGTTATAAAATGTTATGTTGGTGCATATTTTCTCTCCACTTCAAAGACTCCGGTCTGCTTTTGTCTGCCTGGTTTCAGGGGAAGAGTTCAGTGTAATTATTTTTTTTATGTTTTCTGATAAATAAGGTTCTTTCTCTCTGGTACTTTTCAATATTTTCTTTTTGTCTTTGTCTTTCTGCCACATACCCTGTAACCTCGCTTCTCCAACGGATCAAAAAAGAAGTCATTGATTTTCAATGCGTTCATATTTTTTCCTGTGAGGATGGCATTGATGAATTCTCAAAACTGTCATAGCTGAAATTCTCTTTGCACACGTTACTGTTCTTTATAAAAATAATTTTTTCTTAAAAAATTGCCAATGCTATTGCAGAGTCATAATGCTATAGAAAATAATATTTGCTTTGCCATGACTTCTTTAAGACTGTCATCAGAATGTCATCATTTTTCAAGCTCCGAATGTTATGTATATTTCTTCAATATTCAGCTCTCTTTTATGTGAAGAAGGAGAAGATGAGTAATCACAAAATTTCCGCATTTACTTCCTATAAATATGATGCCACAGCATGACCTTGGTCACCCGGAAGGAGTGTTCGACATAAGGCAGAGGGGGGAGGCGAGGATGAACGTGAACTTGACAGCATTCTGCATTTTTCCCCAACCAGACTGAAGGAGGCCCCAGCCCACTGGCTGTACCTGCATCTGTCTCTCTCTCTCTGCTTCCAGAACCTGTAGACAATGAGCATGCTGCTTCCCTCTCATCTCCTGGATAGTTTTCTCTTTTGGCCAATTCTGCCTTGGATTCAGAGAGGGAAAGGAATTCTGGGAAACATAATTCTCCCTTTAGCCAAGTCGCCGCAGTCCAAAACCACCGCGGCTCCTGTTTAGAATCATTCTTCTCACGCTGACTTTCATTCTCAGAACAACATGTTTGAAAAAACAAAGGTAGAAATCATTGGAGAGAGAAATGAAATGGCAACTAGATTTTTCAGGCTTGAAAAAGCGTTCATGACATCCATATAACAAACATATCACGTGATGTGTTTTCCCACCTTATAGAGACACAGTCTATCTTGCCCATCCATACTCCTTGAGGGGTTAGTGGAGATGAATGCAAAGACCTCAAAAGAATCTTAAAAACACCCTCAACTTCTCCAGTACGCAACACCATTTCTATCTGATTGTAGGCTTAAATGCTTCCTGGTAATCAGCTGAAAGAAAAAGAGCTTTGGAATATTGGTATCTTTGTAGAATCTCGGATCATCATTCTTTGCATCTCATATGTCTCGCTGTATGGAGAGTTAGAGTGTAATGAGCCTGGTCCTCTTTGATTCCATAGCCCACTCCTCTCCGGGGAAGGAGCCCTCACTAGCGGGATTGGTGTCATTGGAACGAGGACCTGGTCCCCCGCACAGCCACTCCATCATCATTGTCTCAGGAAATGCTTGTCCACGGGAAACACGCTTTTCTCCTAGGAGACATGTTGTTTTACATGGCCACCTGTAGCCGGGCCGATCTATCTAATTCTGACGTTCAAGAGCAGAAAGGCCAGGCCTTCTGATAATTCTGTGTTAACCATGTGCTCGTCTGCTTATTGCTACCCTTTGCCTCAGCATTCAGGCAGAAGGCAGTGCTGGTATTCATCAGCTCTCTGAATCCCAAGCTGAGACATCTCTTATTACTTGAATACAAAATCCATCTTAAATGGTAGAACTTTTTTTTCCTTTGGGAAAGATATTATATCAATGACTCCCGCTCATGGGAGAATCGGTGACTTATCTGATGTAAATACTGCAGCAATATTCATTGTTCTTACATAGAACAAGAACCTCCAAAATATCCTGCTTTTATTTATTTTTTTTTAAATATATTTTATTGATTTTTTACAGAAAGGAAGGGAGAGGGATAGAGAGTTAGAAACATCGATGAGAGAGAGATATGGATCAGCTGCCTCCTGCACGCCCCCTACTGGGGATGTGCCCTCAACCAAGGTACATGCCCCTGACAGGAATCGAACCTGGGATTTTTCAGGTTCTACCCACTGAGCCAAGCCGGTTTCGGCAACATCCTGCTTTAAACACGACAACTTATATGACCCTGAACATGGGGCTGATAATCCAGAGCCAATATTCCAAGCATGTGGTTCCCAGACTCCTTCCTCTCCATCCTTAGGCTTTGCCTAATACAGCATCAAAAATGCCTTACTTCTGTGCTGCAGCCTATGTGTGTAATGGCTTGAAGGGAGGCGGAATATAAGGACAAAAATCCCAAATTAGTCACATCTTCTGTCCCTATGATATGGGTCCCTCCTTATCACATCATCGAATTGTTGAAGCAGAGACCTTAGTATAGGAGTCATTTCTCAGCTTGATTTTTTTTTTAATCCTATAAGAAGAGAAGGATGGATATGGGGAAAGATCTCGCCAGATCTACCACCTTGCCTCGCCTGGGTTTACGGCATCATCTCATTCAGTACAGAAAGCGTTCCGTTCTCTTTCTCCGCCCATAAATGACTGGAAGCTGGGTCAGGGTCAGGGTCAGGGTCAGGGTTAATGCTCTCTCTCTGGCGGTCGGCCAAACGACACATCTCTTTGTATCCAATCCTTGCTTCCCTGTGTGGGAGACGGTGAACCAAAGACTGCAGGCTGTGTTCATCCATTCCTTCCTTTACCAGCTCTGCTCGGCTCCCTGTCTGGTGCGACCATCCGGATACAGGAGCAGGTCTTTTTGTTGACTTCCATTCCAACCCCTAATCTTCATCCCAGTCATAAAAGATGATATCTAGCCGAAACCGGTTTGGCTCAGTGGATAGAGCGTCCACCTGCGGACTGAAAGGTCCCAGGTTCGATTCCGGTCAAGGGCATGTACCTTGGTTGCAGGCACATCTCCAGTAGGGGGCGTGCAGGAGGCAGCTGATCCATGTCTCTATCTCATTCAATGTTTCTAACTCTCCCTCTCCCTTCCTCTCTGTAAAAATTCAATAAAATATATATATTTAAAAAAATATATCTATGTTTAGTGCGCAACTTTGAGGTCTGAGTTCTGAATTAGCTCAGAAGCCAGGGAGGAGAGAGGTTTATTATGCAACTCCAACGTCAACATCTATAACTCTATGTTCTTTGATCCTGAAAACGCCATGGCGAGTTAGGTAAGGCACTACCTTTATTCTCCAGTAAACATGAGGACGTTAACATCAGGGAAGTTAATTTTAAGGAAATTAGATGTTACATGAAATCAGAAGGTACATACTTTGGGAAATGCCAGTGCAGCTTTTATTAATGGCTTACTTGCTCAAAGCAGTGCACCGGAAGATAACTATGAATAGTTTGAAAGTATAATGACATTGCCAAGACCGGTTTGGCTCAGTGGATAGAGCGTCGGATTGGGGACTGGAAGGTCCCAGGTTCGATTCCGGTCGGGGGCATATACCTTGCTTGCGGGCACATCTCTACTGTGGGGCGTGCAGGAGGTGGCTGATCGATGTCTCTCTCTCATCGATGTTTCTGACTTTCTATCTCTCTCCCTTCCTCTCTGTAAAAAATCAATAAAATATATTTTTTAAAAAAAGAAAGTATAATGACACTGTGGGAACAAACACAGCTAATTTGTCTGCAGGGAGGGAACAACATGTGTTTGGAGAACAGCCTTCCTGGAGAAGAGAGCAGCTACGTGGTTATAGGAACTTGGATATGTTACTTGAAATCTCAGAACCTGTTTTCCTGTTTAAACTGGGCATTTTTATATTATTCCCTAAAGTTAGTGACAGCATTGTGAGAGGTAATAGAAAACACCTACCCCAGGATTTAACATAGCACAACACAATGTAATTTAATTTCCTCCTGATCGCATAAAAGGCAAAGCGGATTTGAATACAATTAAGAAAGGACTTGTTTGCTTTGTTTCATAATAGAAAAACCTTGGATTTTAATTTAAAAATTATGGACATATGTCCATGTTGATTTTTTTTAGTGACTTGATCATAATTGAAATTTTAGTAAATATTCATTTGATAAAGAAGTTGAAGATTTTATATCAAAGGTATAAAAATATAACCTTACTGCTGAGACCGGTTTGGCTCAGTGGATAGAGCATCGGCTTGCGGACTGAAAGGTCTTAGGTTCAATTCCGGTTGGGGGCATGTACCTTGGTTGCGGGCACATCTCCAGTGTGGGACGTGCAGGAGGCGGCTGATCGATGTCTCTCTCTCATCAATGTTTCTGACTTTCTATCTCTCTCCCTTCCTCTCTGTAAAAAATCAATTAAAAATATATTAAAAAATATATAGCCTTACTAATATAAGCAATTTGAAGGTACCATCGCATTAATATGAAAAAAATTCTGAATATATATGGTTTGAGGTGATAAGATGAAATTTCTTTTGAAATTACTTTTAATATATAATTTAATAATCATTATATTCTTAAATTCAACTGACAAAGATAATGTTACTATTTTGATGAGGTAACATTAAATAATAGGGAGTGTCCTAACCGGTTTGGTTCATTTGGATAGAGCATCAGCATGGGGACTCAAGGGTCACAGGTTCGGTTCCGGTCAAGGGCATGTACCTCAGTTGCAGGCTCATACCCAGTAGGAAGTGAGCAGAGGGCAGCTGATGGATGTTTCTCTCTCATCGATGTTTCTAACTCTCTATCCCTCTCCCTTCCTCTCGGTAAAAAATCAATAAAATATATTTTAAAAAATAATAGGAAGCTTAATGCTCTCTTCGAGGGTTAAAACAATCCCTATTTTCTTATAAGTTGCCGCAAAGATTTCCAAGGAAACTTTCCCCGCCTCTCTTTTATCAAACAAAAGCAATAAAAATAACGCATTCCGTGCTGTGCAGAAAATCATTTCCAGTTAAAAGAAATGATCCCATGAAGATGATTATCGCTTGCAAAAAATTTTTCATTCCAACATCCCTGATAGATTTCCTATTGACTTGCTGCTCTTTAATTCCATCCTTGTCTTACTCTTAAGATTCTCTACTTCCTTTCTTTTCTTCTAAAAAATCCTCAAGCATTCAATATTATGCTTTGCTTCATAGAAAACATATTTCACGTTGTGCAAGAAAATGTTTTCTTTATTTATTATTAAGAAGAATGGGTCTAAAGAGGGACGTACGGGAGAGGAATATATCCATATAATACAGATTTCTAATGGAAAAATGCCTTAAACTGTATGTTGGTGGAAGGATATTAAAAGATTAAGCTTACAAGTAAGTGAAGAAACGGGAAACAGAATCAGCAATCACAACAACCAATGACAGGAGGATGAATAAAAGAGACTGAGGCTCAGCTGGCGTGGCTCAGTGGTAGAACATTGAACTATGAGCTAGGAGGTAGCGGTTCGATTCCCGGTCAGGCCACATGCCTGGGTTGCAGACTCAATCCCTAGTAGGGAGGCAGGGAGAGCATGCAGGAGGCAGCTAATTGATTATTCTCACTCATTGTTGATATCTCTCTCTCTCTCTCTCATCTCTCTCTCTTCACTTCTTCCTCTCTGAAATCAATAAAATAGATATCTTTGAAAAATAAGTAAAAATAAAAGGAGACTGGAGCAGAAAAATATTGTTAAGTGATAGAAAGGAATCTGACAATTCCTCAGCATCAACAGCCTTAGAGAAAGGCAGAGAAAACAAGGATACAGAAATCAATCTGCACTGTATGATCCTTAACTCAAGCAGAAGGTAACAGGAAGAAAATAAGAATATATATCATAAGGAATGTGTATCCAGGTGAATAATAGCATGGTGAAATGTGACGGGAAGGCTGTGCTAAAAATATTGAGGCTCTTGAATCACTGAGAAATTATAAACAAAATATACAGAACGCATTTGCTACACAAAATGGAATTGTATTCAGATGAAATGGAATGATGTAAACTAATGGGCAAGGAAGGTACCAGGGAAAAGAAACAAAAGAAAAAAAATCATCTTACACTTGTAGAAATCCCCTCTGGTGAATGTAAGCGTTGCTATTTCAAAGGTAATACTTCAGCAGTTGATCCTGGGAGAAAGTACATTCTTTTCCATATTTGTTAAAAGGAGGAGGTGGGTGTGTAGAAACATGAGCGGAATATTAACTGAAATAAAGATATATCTCAGAAGAAGTGCATGTCTAAAACAAAAGGCCATCAAATACTCCTACGGTTAGAAACTTTTGGAAGGATTTATTGGATGGTTATTACTGGTCTGTCTACAAAAAACTCAGTAAAATCATTCTGTCTCTGAGGGGCGTGTAACCACTGCTCTCAGTGCACCAGAAATACTGCTCTTTTGTCACAAAGGAGTATTCTTTTCTTAAAAAAATATATTTTAGCCAAGACCGGTTTGGCTCAGTGGATAGAGCGTTGGTCTGCGGACTGAAGGGTCCAGGGTTCGATTCTAGTCAAGGGCATGTACCTTGGTTGCGGGCATATCCCCAGTGAGGGCGTGCAGGAGGTGGTTGATCGATGGCTTTCTCTCTCATGGATGTTTCTGACTCTCTGTCCCTCTCTCTTCCTCTCTGTAAAAAATCAATTAAAACATATATATAGATTTTAGTATATTTTATTGAATTTTTATTATATTATATTGAATCAATAATATATATATATATATTTTTTAATATATTTTATTGAATTTTTACAGAGAGGAAGGGAGAGGGACAGAAAGTCAGAAACATCCATGAGAGAGAGAGACATCGATCAGCCGCCTCCTGCACGCCCCCGCTGGGGATGTGCCCCAACCAAGTACATGACCCTGATGGGAATCGAACCCGGGACTCCTCAGTCCCCTTGGCCGACGCTCTATCCACTGAGCCAAATCGGTCTCAGCCAAAGTAATATTCTTGTAAACTGATAACCTGAGATAGCTGATCTCCTGTTTTTCATTTTTGAGTCCTTCCTGTGTCCCGAGCACTATGGTGGACACTTTGAACTATGGAGAGGAGAAGCCAGAGCCCTCATTAGGGGGATATTGACAGTCAATGGCAAAGCCAATCAACACAAGTGGAAATGAATACAATCATTGATTAGAGATTATCATTGAAGTCTGCCAAGGGCTGTGGTTGGCAAACTGTGGTTCTTGAGCCACATGCGGCTCTTTGGGTCCTTGAGTGTGGCTGTTCCACAAAAAACATGGCCTGGGTGAGTCTATTTTGAAGAAGTGGCATTAGAAGAAGTTTAAATTTAAAAAAATGTGGCTCTGAAAAGAAATTTCAATCGTTGCACTGTTGATATGTGGCTCTGTTGACTAATGAGTTTGCCAACCACTGACCCAAGGGATGCAAGGCTGACATCACAGCGGACTTGACATTGACCTTAGACTTGAAGGATGAATTTGCACTCTCTGAAATAAAGAGTTTTGTGGGTTTTTTGCTTACTATGAGTGGTAGAAATCTTGCAGCAGACTCACTAATTTACTGATCATAAGCTAGAAATTGATCATCCAACTTTTTTTCGAATGTTGGATTTTCTCCTAAATACAGTGCTACCTCGAGATACGAGTTTAATTCGTTCTGTAACCTTGAGGAGTGGGAAACTATGAGATGCTTGAGTCACGGTGAACTGGTGGGTCGTGTCCAGCTGGCCGATCCGCACGATTACTCCTATCTCAACTGTTGCTCCTATTTCAAAGCAAAAATCACTGACTCGATGGCTCGTATCTCAAAAATCTCATATGTTAGGGCACTTGTATCTCGAGGTACCACTGTAATGAGAATATTAATGTTGAAGCTGCATAATGGGATGCAGAATATTATTATAAAATGCCATTTCCACTGAGTGTATATTGGTGGATTTTATAGCATTTTCCCTGTTGTGCACCAGGTTTATCTAGGTATGTAGCTTTAAGAGGGACAAGGACTTATCAGAGTTCTCTATTAGTAGCTGGATTTTGCCCAGGCACATGAATGGAATAGGCTGGACTGGGGAAAAGTCTTAAATGGCCTGATATTTGTCCTGACTGAAGACTGAATACCGGAGGGATACTTAAAAGACTCCATTTGAAAGAGTATATCAGTTAGAACCTTGCTTCAGTTAGAGGACACAGATCTACCTACTCTACCCTACTCTACTCTACTCTACTCTTCTCTATCCTATAATATGTAGGTTGTGAAAATTACTTTATATAAACATAGTATTAAAATGGACTATTAAATATATCAGGGTTTGATTTTATCTATGCATTTCCAGGAGACCTGCAAACATATTATTCAATTCTTGGCCACAAGGTACAAACACATACGTACACACACATACACACAGGTGTGCACAAGCCACGGGAATAGAAAGAATTACAAACTGGCAAGAACAGTGCTGTCTCCATTTCATTTAAAAAATAGCAATGCCTCCAGCTTAATTTGAACTGTTTAAAATATGACTTGGGATTTATCTGCTCAGGTTCACATAAAATTCGCTATGACTCAGCACCACTTTTATGCCTTTGTGAACTAAAAAAAAAGATTTTGAGGATTCAAGTGAAATATTTGTTTTAAGAATTCAGGGGTGTGTGTGTGTGTGTGTGTGTGTGTGTGTGTGTGGCACTTTTTTTTTTTCAAAGAGGCTGTATCAATGTACATTCCAGCCAATATTGCATGAGGTTTATTGATGCCAGTAATTTTTGCCATTTAGGCTCTCTGGTCTTGCCTCAAGGGTAATACCAAGTCTTAAACAATCACAGCATTTTTAGGTTCAGGCGCCAAGTCATTTTTGTTTGTTTGTTTTAATTTTTAAATAGGACAGTATTTTCAACCATTCTGTTTTTATTCCATTGGCTTCTTTTCCATCCCATAGTCCAGCAATCATCTCACTGTTTGCTTGAGATAATTTTCATGCCGACTATAATCATTCGCTGATCACTCTTCTACCTTTCTCTTTCTATTTAAGGGAACGCCATTGCAGGCATTGCCTTTTGAGTTGAGGCGTGCCACTCATCTAATCTTTGCCCCGAGACAAAAGAAATAGTTTGCTAGTGCCATCTTTATTCAGATATTTATCTAATCCTATATAATAAAAGGCCTATATGTAAATTGGCCAAACTGTTGAACTACTGGTTGCTATGACACGCACTGTCCACCAGGGAGCAGACATTCAACACAGGAGCTGCCCCCTGGTGGTCAGTGCCCTCCCACAGGGGAAGCGCCGCTCAGCCAGAAGCCAGGCCCACAGCTGGGGAGTGTAGCAGCAGTGGGAGGAGCCTCTCCTGCCTCCACAGCAGCACTAAGGATGTCCTATGATGGCTTACGTGGGCCTAAGCCGTCAGTCAGACATCCCCCAAAGGGCTCCGGATTGCGAGAGGGCACAGGCTGGGCTGAGGGACTCCCACCCACCAAGTACATGAATTCCATGCACCGGGCCCCTAATGCAGTATAAACAGTTGACATGCTTGCTTGGAATTCAGTTGCTAAAAGTCTTTCTCTGTCAAACTTAGAATTGTTGTAGCTCTGTAACGGTTGACTTTTCTAATCTTACAACATTCTGGTCTTCTGGAATATCTTTCTTCTCTTTTACCTTTGCTTCTAGAGCTACCAATAAATAGATTCAACAAAAGGCCCCTGCTCCAACCTCTTCTTCTATAGTCATATGAGATGCCAATGAAATCTCATCGAATGGTTTATTAGTACATAACATAGATCATTATATGCCTGGCCTCCACTATCACTGGTACCCAATAAGAATTTATCTGTTTGATCATGTTACATGTATTGACTAGACAGGAAGGACTCTTGCTTCAGGAGCCATGTAGAAACCTCGCTTGGAACAGGTTCTAGCTGGAATATGAAGCCCCCTCACTTAGTAAGAGCAAGCGGAAGATGCAAAAAGGACAGCCATGGACTTCGTGTTCTAAGATCATCATCTGAAGTGATGATCAGTTAATGAGGTTTCCTCCCGGGTACTTACACGGGGCTTTGTATATAACAGCCACCCACATTGGTCACGGGGTTAAAGTTATTAACTTGACAAGCCAAATCAAAATAATTTCCTTATAATTAATATTTATATAACTGGCGATTAATCATAACATAAGTAGGATTCGTATTAATATTTCAATACGATATAATTGTTTAATGTCAAAAAATCATGGATAGTCATTTACTCTGAACCAGAGTTAAATTAATCAAACTTTTGAAGGTAACGTGATTCTGTACAAGTATGTATTTTTAATTAATGGTTAGACAGTTTCTCACAAATTCAATGAATTAGATTAAATTGTTCACAATGTATAAAGCCTCACATCACTCATATATGTAGAAATGAGAGGGCTCTGGAAATATATCTGGAACTTTATTTTAACTTAATACTGTATAAAATCAGTAATCTCTGCCTTTTGGACATATAAAAGCTAAAGTGAAATTGCTTGAGGCATAAGAAATTGACAAAACATTGATGAAGTTTTCAGGATTCATACCTTGTCTTTTTCTGCACTGAAAATCAGGCTCAATTTGGAATGCAGTGGGTCCATTAGGAAGATAACTTCTACTCTTTTGCTGGAAATATAACTTTTTATCTGCGTGCAAATTGCTTTTGATTCTGGTAACAACCATGGATTGATCATGGCATGTGATGGATGTCTTTGGAAGGTTGTTTTTGTTATTCTCTCATTTTAGGCATTGAGTGTAAATTTTTCATTGCCCCAAACCATATGCTTATTTATTGATTTTTGGTTAAGGCAAACAATATTTGACATACTCTGATCCAAACTGTCATCAGTAAAAAATAATTTACCTAGAGTTTGAGGATGAATGTATTACCAGTAGAGCGGTGTCTTCTTTAGATATTTGGGAAGCTGTGTAAATATAAAATTACATATTTTGTAGATTAAAAAGAGAGCTGTCTTATTTCTACTCCCATAATCTTCCTTTATGTAATTTGTGTTCTTTATTATCAGCTAGTATGAAAACTTCCTATGTAAATATATAAAAATGTTGCCTGATAATCCCACACAATAATAATCAGTGTTTAAATATCCAAGTCTGGGGAACTGTACTCAATGTTATTTGAGAATCTAAAGATCAGAAGAATTGTCTTCTTAAAAGAAAAAAGTAAAGTGGAGGTGGATAGGCCCTGGAAGGGGGTGAATTTTCAATCAAATAACTTCTGATATTGGGTTGAATTGATGGCCCTATAATTCCAGAAATAGACCTATAATTATGTGGACACTGAAATTATGATCCAAGTGTCCCTAAAGATATAAGAAAATAATGATCTTTAAATACATATCTCAATTTGATATGTGTATGGAAAAATTAAAACAGACCCCCAACCTCACACCGTATGCAACAGTAAATTTCAGATGAATTGTAGACTTTAAGATGGTTCTAGAAGAAAATACAGAGAATACCCCAATGATTTCTTGGTTTGTAAATTCAGAATTTAATATCTATTTTAAAAACATTTATTGATTTGATACATTTAAAATTAAGAACATCTGCTAATCATAAGACACACAAAAAATAAAAAAGAGCCATTGGAAAATATTACAGCATATATTACAATCAGTTTCTCAGTAAGGTGCTCTATTTGACACTTAATTTATTTAAGGACTTCATAACAGTTGGGCTACATTATGACCAGCGTTTGTTACTGGTCTCTGTCAGGTCTTGGCCATCAGAGTTGTAGATCAGAGTAGAGAGAAATCAGTATGAAATAACCCACAATCTCCCCCCTCTATACAACATATATTTTGTAAACATATATGCATATATATGTAAATATCCATTAACATATCTTTCTATATAAATCAATCTAAAGAGAGATTTTTACCACCTAATAACATCATAACATCCTGTGCCAACAACTATACAAGTTATATCATTTAAAAGTACCTTTGCAAATACCTAGATAACCAAAAGATGTGTTTATGATAACATACTTTCATGAACTTTTTTTCACTTGGCTTATTAGATATATTGATTCAATTAATTGCCTCCAAAATAGTCTATATTTACAAATAATTCCAGATTACTTATTAATATATCTATTGGAATATATATTTTTCTGTTTTTATATATAAAATACATATGAATAAATAACTTTAGCCATGAATTGTTTATCAGAGTTATCTACAGAATGCTCTAGAAGTCCAGGGAGCACAAGCAGGAAAAAGAAAAACCAATGTAGCCAGCACAGTCACAATAAGGGATTTCAACAAAATCTTGCAAAAACAGTCAGTTGTTCACAAGTTATGCTGTTCATGCCCGTTGTGGATTAATAGGATGGTGGGAGGTGTGGGAAATGGGGCGCTGAGCACAGACACGGTGACCAGAGGAAGAATATGGGGGAGACATAGACTGTCTATCTGTTTTACCTACAAAAGGGTGTGACATCATTCAGATCTGGCTTGAGTTTCTTTCCTTCTTGTTTTTTGTTTGTTTGTTTGTTTTTGTTTGTTCTTGTTAAGCCCACCATAAGATATTTTTTCTATTGATTTTCAGAAAGAGTGTAAGGGAGAGAGAGAGACAGAGAGAAGAGTAACCATGTGAGAGAGACACATCCATTGGTTGCCTCCCTCACCCTCCCTGACAGGCCGGGCATGGAGCCTGCAACCTTGGTACATACCCTTGACCAGAGTTAAACCTGGGACCCGTCAGTCTACAGACCAAATGCTCTATACACCGAGCCAAATCAGCCAGGGTCGTTTCTTTTTTGTCTTCACGCTATTAATTTGCTACTAGTCTGGCTTTCAAGTGTATTGATCGGCGGACTATTTTGAGGTCCTGTAGAATAATAAGCCAGTTGGATATAGCATCTGAAACTGAGTCCTTTTTTTTTTTCCTTCCCTGAAACAAACTGTGCTATTTCTCTCCAGGATTAATGCATGTGATTTGGAACATCTAGATAATTTATCCAAGTGAAAAATTAGGGGCTAAATGAACCATGCAGTGTGTTTATGCTACTTAATGTATGAGAAACTCCGAAGGCAGATCTGCCCGTGCGATTCTGGTAATGGAGCCATGGCGTTGTCTAGGAATCCAGGCTCCACTATTCATGTCTGTTCCCTCCCACGGCTGCTGTATGTCTGAACTGGGTCAGAACTCTGCCATCGAATCTTCTATGAACAATGGTCAGTGAGGAATATCAGTTTTCCTACTGGCTGGTAATAAAGAGCACAAATCAAATGCGTTCTTTGGAAGATTAAAATCATCACAGCGGCGACTGCACATCTCTCTCTTTGGAGGACCTGTTGTTTGCATAATGACTTTGCAAATGAACTTTTTCTCGCTGACATTAATTGTACAAATGCAAATTTAAAACAGCAGGAAGGAAGAAGGAAAAGTTCAAAAACTATGAATGTGGGCAATTCACTCACTAAATTGTACTAATTCTGGGGAAGATTGGTGATGAGATCGATGCTATTAAGAAATAATTTTATGCCCAGCCAGTCTGGCTCAGTGATTGAGCATCAACCAGGAGGTCACAGTTGGATTCCCAGTCAAGGAATATATTTTGGTTGTGGGCTCAATCCCCAATGTGGGGCATGCAGGAGACAGCCGATCAATAATTCTCTCTCAGCATTGATTTTTCTACTCTCCCTCCTTCTTTTTTCCTCTCTGAAACCAATAAAAAATACTTTAAAAAAGTAAGAATTTTGCCGAGACTGGTTTGGCTCAGTGGATAGAGCGTCGGCCTGCGGACTACAAGGTCCCAGGTTCGTTTCCAATCAGGGACATATACCTTGCTTGTGGGCACATCTCCAGTGTGGGGTGTGCAGGAAGCAACTGATCGATGTCTCTCTCTCATCGATGTTTCTGACTTTCTACCCCTCTCACTTCCTCTCTGTGAAAAACCAATAAAATATATATTTTTTTAAAAAGTAAGAATTTTAATAGGCATTACCTAATATAGCATTTAAAATAAGAAAAGCAGAGGTATTTTTAAAAATTAGAAGGAAAAGAACTAGACAACTGTTACTAAGGGTAAAAATAACTAATTTCATTTTCATTGAAAATTAAAATCTCTCTTTTGCATTAATTTTATCATGTGGCTTCTCTAAGAATAACCAGGCAGAATTCAACAACCTCTTTAGAGCTTTTATTCAGTTTCCTTTTATTACTCTTCATTTAAAATGGTTTCCTTGCTATGTCCTTTCATATGGTAAATGCAGGTACACACACACGCACACACACACACAGTAGTTTTGTCTTTTTAATCAACAGCAACGTATAAACTGAAGGCAGAGCTAGAATTAATGCCTTCCCCTTGCTGGTTTTATGTGAAGATTTCAGATATTGATTACTCTATTTGATATAGCCACAGTCCCATTATTATTTATTATTTAATTCTTGAGATGAACTTGAATCGTATGCAGGCTATGATGCCGAAGTCAATATGTGCTGGAAGACTGTAATTGAAATAGCGAGCCCAGTTTTCACTTGATGAGGGTAGTTAAAAGCAGCATTTTATTTTATGTTTTCATTTTCTTTGTATCAAGTGTGTGTTAGCGAATACTTCCCGTCTCCTTGGAAATGGTTTTTTTCTAATTTGGAATGAAGTTTTAATAATATATTCAAGGATTAATTCTCTGTTCTCCAAAAAGTATTAATCTCTCTAAATATATTAAACTTGGGGGAGTTGGATGCTTATATCTAGGTCATGAACTGCCTTATTTCCGCAGATCACACTTCCCTGGGGCTTTGGACTTTTATAGGAATGTCCTGGCCACTTTAATCATTGCCGAGTCCCAAGATCAACAAAAAACGTGTCACATCCTCACCAAGATTCCTTGGTGGTTGATAAAACACACATTGTAATTTTTCTCTTCTATTAATGCTTACGAATACCTCACTAGAAGATGAATTGTGACATAATTCTGTAACATAGCTGTAACCAGTACATAAAGGGGGGGGGGGTGAAAATGATTATGAAAATTCTACTGCTTGTTTAATCCAAGTCCTGCATAACTACATTTCATTCCATATTACTGTGAAGGAAATACTGCCGGGGTTCTTTCCCCAGCTTTACGAAGGGTTCAGCATCCTGGAGAAAGGGGCTGATGCATAGATTCAAGAAGGAATCCAAGGATGAAAGATAATTTTGAAAGGCAGGTGAGGATCAGAGGATCTTCAGCTAAAGAAACTGAAGACTCCTTCCTCAATTCGGGACCCTGCTTTTATTAGCACAATTTGTCCTAAGGCAAGGTGGAGATAATATACTTCAAAGGGAAGGGTACAGAAGCATTGTCAGTTTGGAGAATAGTCTACAGCTGTTCAAGAGTTTGGCAAACATTTCCAAGACCGATTTGGCTCAGTGGATAGAGCATTGGCTTTCAGACTGAAAGGTCCCAGGTTCGATTCTGGTTGGGGGCATGTACCTTGCTTGTGGGCACATCTCCACTGTGGGGCGTGCAGGAGGTGGCTGATCGATGTCTCTCTCTCATCAATGTTTCTGACTTTCTATCTCTCTCCCTTCCTCTCCATGAAAAATCAATAAAATATATTTTAAAAAAAAAGTTTGGCAAACAGGAGGAAATAAAATGCCCTGAGCTGTCTGGCAGCAGACAATCCTATTCAGGTTTGGGGGAAGTGCCGTTTAGCCGTTTCCAACAGGTAAACTACATATGTGGCTCAGCCATTGTTGAATCCACCCAGTCCCATCAACCTTTTAATGGAACTCTTGTAATTATTACATGCTGGAATTGGTTTCCGGCAAAATACTAAATTTCTCACCCATCAGCTATTGAATTTTATGAAGCAAAGGCCCCTGATCCACCTATGGGAATTCAACAATATCCCAGATTTGGAAACATTTGCATTCCTTTGACGATGCAAAGTGTCAAATTTACTAAGTTTAGACCCAGCCAGCAAGGTTCAGTGGTTGAGCATCAACCTATGAACCAAGAGGTCACGGCTCAATTCCAGGTCAGGGCATATGTCCAGGTGGCCGGCTCCATTCCCATTGTGGGGCATGCAAAAGACAACTGATCAATGACACTCTCTGATCATTAATGTCTCTCTCTCTCTCCCTCTTCTTTTCTCTCTGAAATCAATAAAAACCTATTTTTTTAAAATGCTCTAGATTCCAGGCTCCAGCACCTTCATACGTTATAGAATTGCTACCGTCTTGTACTCCTCTTAGGAAAAATCTATTGGAATTGACAGTTATGAAAAGTACAACCAAATGTAAGGCATTACCTTTAGAGCAGGCTTAGATGCATCTTCTCTCTTAAAATAAATCAAGAGCAGCCATGTTTGGAAAAATAATGTCTCCACAGAGCCAGGAAAGCATAAGCTTTCTATGACAAATATCAGTTTATTCACTTTAACTATTGACTATCAGTGTTTGCTGGGAAAAGTATATATATTTCATTTAACAATTTCCAGTGCAGCCCAGCTTTGATATTTTTTGCAAATGCATTTAAGTAAAAATATTGTTTGTTTAACTTGGAAAAATGAAACTCAATACATAAAACCATTTCAGTTTAGATGGAGTGTTAATTCCCTATTATTACTGAGCTTAACTTTCAAATAGAAGTTTGTAGTGATGATAGCTATGAATATAATCCCATCTTTGATGCCTGAGATACTTGGAATTTACCTGGTATTCTTCACTCATTGATCTTTAAATTGAGTAAAATAGATATTCATCTGAATATTTTATTGGTTAAATAATAGAATGTCTTGTGGCATACCAAATACATAGACGGTCTTAATAAACATGTTTTTTCTTTACATCCTGCACCCAACAGTTTTCAGTGTCTTTCTGCTCCACTAAAATATGTTGGTGTTTTGTTTGAGTTTGTATATTAATTTATTTTGTTTGTTCATTTATATAATTTCCATACATTATAGGAAGCTTGAAGGATTTCTATGGTTTTGTTGGTGACTTATCAAAGAAAAAAGAAGGAGTAAGTGGCTTAAGTTATTTACAGGGTGTTTTGAAGGATAGCACTTCTCTAAAATGAACATGACACAGAATACTCTACACAGACTTATATGCAGCTAGTTCCTATTGACTTGAAATTATTAGTGTCACTTTTTATGCACATTAGGCCTACCAAAATTTATAAAGAATTACAAGACACGTTTCTCAAAATATTTAGCTTACTTTGTCCTTGAAAGGGAAGAAATGTAAAAGTTAGGAGCAAAGTATTGCTATTTTCTATGTGAAGTCATATGATTACTAGAATTACATATGACCTTCGGAGATTTGTGGTGATGTTTTAAAAAAAAAACAAACACACCAAAAACACAAAAAGAATAAATGTGCATTTTTAGGTGACCAATGTTACATAAATTGGAAAGCCTTCTATTTTCCACCAAATGCATTTATTTATTTTTCATTATTACTAATCTATTCATGATGCATTGCTTTCCCATTGTTTGAGCTTTGTTTCTTTAAAGGGACTGTTCTTTTACTTTCTGAGATCAAGACAAACTTTCAGCTGTAAAATATCTCATATTTGAGAGGATTAAGACAGCTGATCCAATCTATCTAATAAAAGAGTAATATGCAAATTAACCATCACACTGCTACACTCAAAAGTCACACACACAAGCCACACCCACCAGCCATTCAGGAATGAGTATGCAAAATAACCCCACTTACAATGGCTGTGGCTATGGAGTGAACAGGAGGGAGGCTTGGGTTTCCCTGGTGATGGAGGAATCCAATCTTTCCACACACCCTGGCAGACCCAGGCCTCCACTCAAGTCTACAAAGTTTCAATTATAGAAGATAAATAAATCCCAACAAAAATGGTGGCAGCCAAGGAGCTGGAGAAAGCAAGAGACTAGGGTTGCCCTCAGTGAAGGAGGAAGCCAAGCTTCTGTAGCCCTGGCCTGTCTTGACCTTCACTTAGGGCTACAAAGTTTCAATTATAGAAGATTAATAAATCCCAGATAATAGGGCCTCCATTTGGGTCACTGGAGGGCATGACCATCCTGCAAACCACCACAGGTCCCTCGCTCAGGCCACCCCATGCCCCAAGGGAATACCCACCCTGATCCAAGACACCCTTCAAGGCAAACCAGCTGGCCTCCATCCATGCGCCAGGCCTCTATCCTATCTAATAAAAGAGTAATATGCAGATTGACCATCCCCCCAACACACAAGATGGCTGCCCTCATGTGGTCAAAGATCCTGCCCCCATGTGGACACAAGATGACCACCACAAGATGGCCAGCGGGGGAGCACAGTTGGGGGTGACTGGGCCTGCATGGAAGGGCAGTTGGTGAGGTAGACCCAGGCCTGCAGGGGAGAGCATTTGGGGGGAACCAGGCCTGCAGGGGAGGGCAGATAGGGGTAAACAGCCGGGCAGGGAAGCAGTTAGGCATCAATCAGGCTGGCAGAGGAGTGGTTAGTGGGTGATCAGGTCGGCAGGCAGAATCGGTTAGGGACAATCAGGAAGGCAGGCAGGCGAGCATTTGGGAGCCAACAGTCCTGGCAGTCAGACTGAGGGGTACCAGACTGAAGAGGGTGCAGGCTGAGTTGAGGGATACTCCCCTCCCTGTGCACAAATTTTGTGCACCAGGCCTCTAGTAATGAATGATCACTAATAATTTTGATGTACTTACTAGGATGGTAAGATACTATTTTATGATGTCTAGGAACAAAAGCTAATTATAATTATGATTGCCAGATAATTAAATAAATTATATTTACTAGATCTTACTTCAATACTGATTTGCTAATACTCTTGTAAAACCACATACTATTATAATGGTACTCTTTTCTGAAAAGAATCAAGATTTTTCTATACACCCATAAAAATGCATCATTTCATTGGAATAACTTAAAATGAATTACAGCCTTCTACTTGGTATAAATTAGACCATCAACATGACTCAACTCAAGGTCAACTCAGCATCAGGTTTCATAATGCCGTTGTCATTGTAAGATAATCAGAATGAGTGAAAAATAGATAAAACTTGATCACATACCTGTCTAAGGCTCTCTTTAATTTGCTCCACTGTCCCCTTTTCTTACTAGTGAATTCATAAAGAAAATCTGGCGGAGACTGGTTTGGCTCAGTGGATAGAGCATCGGCCTGCGGGCTGAAAAGTCCCAGGTTCGATTCCGGTCAGGGACATGTACCTTGCTTGCGGGCACATCTCCAGTGTGGGGTGTGCAGGAGAGGGCTGATCCATGTCTCTCTCTCATCCATGTTTCTGACTTTCTATCCTTCTCCCTTCCTCTCTGTGAAAAATCAATAATATGTGTGTGTGTGTGTGTGTGTGTGTGTGTGTGTGTGTATGAAGGAAAACAGTCTGAAATCAACTTAGAGGTAAAAAACATATCCCCAAAACAGCACAATAAAAAATAGGATCCCTTTTCTGCAAAGTGCATATTGGGTTAAAAATTGCAAATCACTTTAAATTTCATAACATCTATTTGTTTCCATATAAACTACTTGCCAAAGGAAGACAAGCTATTGAAATCAGCCATTTTCATGTGTTCAAGGAGCTTTTTTTATTTTTTACAGCCATGCCAGAGAACAATGTTGTCATATCCCACTATCCTCTGCTTCTCCATTCACGCAGACTGCTAAACTCCCATTCTCTTCGAGAAGCAAATGAGATCACAGTACTGTACTTGATCCCTGGAGTGACCGGGACATGAAACCATTTCTTTGTATTTTGGAATATTAAAAAAAAAGAAGTCTATTCTCCATTTGCTACTAGCAATAGCATGACATTCTGAACCACCTTGATGTTAAAAAAAAAACAACACGCAAAACAGAGTTTCACTTGATAGTGTTTCATCTTCAGTATAAAATAGAGCACCAGTATTGTTGACGTTATTTTTTTTTAAAAGGAGGAAAGCAAATATATTGTGGCATAAAGTGCACGGCTATGTTTTAAGCGTCTAACGTGCCAGATCAGCTTCCCTGAAGTGGCTGCTTTTTAAATTTTCTGACCTTTCTCAGGTCAGATATTCCAGGAAGAGAGAATAGAACCGTTTCCACAGACAGCAGTGGCAGAGATGAAGCAATAGCTTTACTACTCTATTGTGTTGGCTCTATAAGAAGACTAGAGCTGAGACCGGTTTGGCTCAGTGGATAGAGCATCGACCTGCGGACTGAAAGGTCCCAGGTTCGATTCCGGTCAAGGGCATGTACCTTGCTTGCAGGCACATCTCCAGTGTGGGGCGTGCAGGAGGCGGCTGATCGATGTCTCTCTCTCATCAATGTTTCTGACTTTCTATCACTCTCCCTTCCCCTCTGTAAAAAAAATCAATAGAATATTTTTTTTAAAAAAAGAAGAAGACTAGAGAGAATTATGATCTTTAAAAATATTACTCAATGGTCAAACATGATTCATATTTGCATTAGTTTCCCAGTAACACATATGGAAATTGGTGTGCAAAGGCAAAATACCTACCCTGTTTGAAATAATAGTTTATCTAACATCTCTACCGGGTTTTTCAATATGAATAGTAGTGTTAGTACATGTTACCACTTAAGTCAGTGTGAAAACAGGCTCAGAAAGATTAAGTAACTTGGCCAAAGGATCACAATCAGTGCAATACCTATCAGTTGAAACCTCTTCTGATTTATATTCCCATAATTTCTTTTAAAAGATAAAACAAGTCAAAACAAAAATAGTACATTCCATAAAAGTACTACAGCCCTAGCTAAATGACATGACCGTTATTTTTAATGTGTTGATATTTGTGTTTTAGCACAGTTTACAAAAGGTTTAGTCATGTGAAAGATAACAGAATATAACATTTGAATTTGAATTTAGGGGAATAGGGTCTGTAATCCTGAAACTGTGGTCTAGGAAAAGCTCAGGATCAAATCACATTTATGAATTTTTTTTTATTTAACACCCGTTATAAATGAAAAGCACACTCATTCTGTATATGATTTAAATTTTGGAGGTCTCATTTATTAACTTTAGTTAACTTGATCTTGTGAAACATGCAGATATATTGTCATATAACAGAATATTAGCCAAAAATGTTAACAGATTCACTCACCCCACACCAGGTAGAAAAAAAAGTAAAATCTTTAAACTAAAACAAAATGTAAAAAAAAAAAAAAAAAAAAAAAAAAAACTTCAGGAAAATTTAATCAGGGATGTAATCTTGAATTAAGAGAATTTGACACCATATTTCTGAGGGGACTTCGTATGTGCATTCCTTACCCAGTAACACATTGTAGTTAAATATATGTAATGAGACTTTACATTTGTGAAATACAGATTTCAAATTTCTCTGGTGGTTTGTCTTTCAAGCCTAATTTCTATTTGATATTAAATATTAACCTATTGGGTTTTTTTTTCTGCCAAACCTGAGCTTATAATTCATTTAAATGAAAATCAATGTGTAATGTGTATTCCTTTACCGTCTTTTGGAAATCATATGTGAGGATATTATAGTAATTATATGTGAGGATAATCATTTTTAGTTTTGGGATTATTAAATATCCAGGAGACTGGAGTCTTTAAGTGTAATAGGTTGTGTGGTCTCAATTTCATATACTTTGGTGCATTTGTCAAAAGGTTCTAGATATTATTCGGTTCAGATGCATTTGGAGAATCGCATAGATGCTATGTTGAGAGAACAGTAGCTTTAAGTAGCCACAGTGAACAGTTAGTGAAGAAAGCGGTAATAGAAATGAATAGAATCTCCCCAGAAAAAGGAGTATTATAGAATACCAGGAGATCCTGCTTTGTCATAGTGCCCTGGAAAGACGGCTGAATACACCAATGATTCACACTAATGAGATCATACACTGACTGAATTAGGGCGAGAGCGATTCTGTAAAATAAATGAATCATATTCTATAATAATATATACCTAAGGTTGAAAAATCAATCCAAAACTTTCTTATACTAATTTATGGATGAGATCCCTGCGGTGCGTGCACTTCGCTTCTATTTTTATGTGAAGGTTTTCTTAGAATTCTTTCTGATATAAACGATGCTATGTCTAGTCTACAAATGTCATATAGGTCTACCTCTTTGAGTATCAGTTGGTTATATCATTTTACATAGGATTTAAAATATGATTGAGAACTGCTAAATTATACTATATAGCTATGTCTTGTGCATGAAAGAAACAAAATGTGCCTAAAATGAATGGCATTCTTAGATTTATTTCTTTGCAAATAAAAGAAATATTTCTCATCCTAATATCTGTGAAACTTGAGCAAATACAGATGTTATTGACACAATGACTAGATAACCTTATGTTTGTTTTTTTTAAATACTCAGACATCTTTATAAAAACCTATAGAAGTCACTTATTATTTTTATTCTAATCATTCTATCGCAATATAAGACTAGGCCTACATTCTGTGCTCAGCTTATTACAGCACCTTGGACCATGGGAAAAAATGTGTAACCCCTAATGCTGTTACATTTTGAGAAAATAAATAACTTCTTACCAGTATCTGGGATTAGTTATATAAGCTTTACTTTTTTTTTTTTTTTGCCAAAGAAGTATTTGATAGAATTAATGCATAGTATAACACATCATTAATATTTCACCAGAGCTTGAATTGAACAGAAAAAGTCATTACATTGTTAAATATTGTTTTAGCAAGTATGGCTAACTGACAGCTGGCCATTTAGCAATTACAGGAGTAACAGCAGAATTCTTGCAGAAAATTCCATCTTGGACTTTCAACTCTTAATCATCCCTGTAGTTAAATAGGCTCTCCTAGCTCTCCCTGAACGGAAGTAGGAACTCGCTAATGAGAAGTTTGCAGTGATTAATTAGAAACCTGTTGCAGGACATCTTTTGAAGTTGGTTAAATTAGACTTTTCATTTTTTCCCCCCAGATAGAGTTTTATACTAATTGGCTTTTTTTTTTTTTCCTATCCGATGTCAATTTGTGGTTTGGGAAGTTCTTTTTCTCGCTTTGCTATCATTCAAGTTCATAGATGATAAAAAAAAATACAGTTTGATGTATTTTTTTGTCGTTTCTGGGAAATAGACCAACTCAAGCTAAGGTTGCATGAATTTGGCAGAATATCAGAGAGCACAGAAAGGCCAGCTCTCTGCGGGAACCCCATGGGTCATTCACTGGAACAGGGTCTTTAGAGAGAAAAGCAAAAACCTGAAGAAATATTGCGACCAGCAAATCAGTCAACCAGTCAACAATATCTCCCTTAGCCATATAGTTACTAGTCAGAGGCATTTCAGTTATTTAATTTCTCATAACCAGTCTTAAATAATTATACTAACATTTAGACTCCTTTCAAAAAATGCACAAGTCCTTATTTTTTTTCCAAAGATAGGGGGGCATGTGGGTAGATTTAATAACCCAAAAGTTGATTACTGCATTTTGCTTTATGTGATGCTAAACGTCTTACATACTTTGATTAATATATAATAGCATTTCGGTGATAGAAACAGTGATTATAAACATCGACTAGCCTTCAACCCTCCAATGCGCATTGAATTTTTTTCCTAGATACAAAATCATGCAAATAAAAGACGAGCACACCTGATTTGGTAGCACAGCACAAACAAGCATCCATCTGTGTCCTTCCCGCAAATTCAAGTTGATGGTCAACCATTGAAACTACTAGGTCTTATGCAACTTCAGCATATTTGCCCTTGCCACTTTGTCTTCACTTTCCTCAAAGTGAAATCCAAGATCATCACAATGACTGGAAACTCCTCTCCAATCTCACGTAGTCCGTAATCCATAGTCTCACTGTCTTCACTTCTAAGATTTTCCCATCATTTGTTTCACTCCAAAGTCTGCTTTGTTTGTTTTCAGACATGGCAGACTCCCTGCCTTCTACTCATTTTCTATGAGTGGGAGGTTCTTTCTGTAAACAATTACTTATCTCATCGATTTACCTTCATCATTTTGCTCAAAGTGGTGCCTTACCTTCCTACATAACTAAAAGTTTCAATTCACCCTCTAAGCCAGTGGTTCTCAACCTTCCTAATGCCGCGACCCTTTAAGACAGCTCCTCATGTGGTGGTGACCCCCAACCATAAAATTATTTTCATTGCTACTTCATCACTGTAATTTTGCTTCTGTTATGAACTGTAATGTAAATATCTGATATGCAGGATGTATTTTCATTGTTACAAATTGAACATAAGTAAACCATAGTGATTAATCACAAAAACAATATGTAATTATAGATTGTGAAATATTTATTTCTAATTACAAATAAGTGAAATTTTGTCTTGAATCGTGGTGTAGCATGGGTAACTGTCTTAATATGACATCAGTAAGCTACATTGCTACATTTTGCTACACCGAGGAGCGGTGTGTTGGTTCCTAAGACCATGGGAAATATGTGTTTTCTGATGGTCTTAGGCGACCCCTGTGAAAGGGTCTTTCGACCCCCAAAGGGGTCGCGACCCACAGGTTGAGAACCACTGCTCTAAGCTCTCCCCATTTCTCTTCTCTGCGGATTTTCCTCCTTAGAACCGTCTGGCATAGTATATATTTTGCACATATATTGGTTGCTGTCTCTCATTTACTGGAATATAAATTCCATGAGACTAGAGGAGAGTTTACTGTTGTATTTACTCTCTAATGTCACAACCAAGATTATTACCTGAGATTGTAACAAAGGTAGGTTATTCTGATTTTTTTCTTTCAAAGCTGTTCTTTTGATGGTGAGAGTGCAAAATTGACCTCAATGAAAGAGTATATGATGACTTAAAATTAAATCCTCTTGAGTGGTATTTTTAATATAACAAACATTTTAAAATACCATTGGAATAGATAATTGATATTATTTCATGGACCACCTACCAAAAATAGAAAATCAAAGTTCAGAAATTGAGCTGTTGTTTATGTTTTATTCTTTTTAAAAATATTTTTATTGATTTCAGAGAAGAAGAGAGAAGGAAAGATAGAAATGTCATTGATGAGAGAATCTTCATATGGCTTCCTCTTGCATACCTCCTGCTGGGGATCAAGCCTGAAATATTAGGAATCAAACTATGACCTCCTGGTTCATAGGTTAACATTCAACCACTGAGCCACATGGGCTAGAGTACATTTTTATCTTTAAAAGACATTGCAGCTTTAATAATGTCTCCTAAACTTGCATATATAATATCTATTCAATTTCCTAAAAAGTCAAGAAACATTTGCTCTAAAGCCTGAATGTAAGCATTTTCAGAAATCAGTACATTTTGACATAAGCTCAGTTAGTTGCACTTCCTTTGAACATCATAAAACCTTGCAGAATATTAGTCACGTGTGTAGACTAAACATTGATTAAAAATAAACCTAGCCCTGCCAAAAACCGGTTTGGCTCAGTGGATAGAGCATCGGCCTGTCGACTGAAAGGTCCCAGGTTCGATTCCAGTCAAGGGCATGTACTTGGTTGTGGGCACATCCCCAGTAGGGGGCGTGCAAGAGGCAGCTGATCGATGTCTCTCTCTCATCGATGTTTCTAACTCTCTACCCCTATCCCTTCCTCTGTAAAAAATCAATAAAATATATTTAAAATAAATAAATAAATAAACCTAGCCCTAATCGGTTTGGCTCAGTGGATAGTGTCAGCCTGCGGAATTAAGGGTCCCAGATACAATTCCAGTCAAGGGCAGGTACTTTGGTTGCAGGCACATTCTTAGTAGAGATTGTGCAGGCGGCAGCTGATCAATGTTTCTCTCTCATCAATGTTGCTAACTCTCTATTCCTCTTCCTTCGTCTCTGTAAAAATCAATGAAATATATTTTTTTAAAAAAATAATAAGCCAAAAGCATCTCCAGAATCTGCTTGAACCTCAACAGGGAACCCTACTTCTCATAACCACATGTACTAACCAGTAAGCGTGGCTATAAATAGTCCCTGGAATCTTCTTCCAGTTAATGTACTAGCTAAAAGCACGTTGGCAGATAAATCATGCTAAAATATGATCAAGAAGGCTGGTGTATTCTCTGGGATGATAGTGGGAAAGAAATATGGGGCAACCTCAGGAGGAAAGGGACCGGGCCAGGCTATGGAGTGCTGACTTGATAAAGCTGTCTATCACACCCAGAGCAGAGCAACATGGGAATGGCACATTGGGCGTAAGGGAAGCCCGAGAATCTTGCACTTAACGCATTTTCGCTACATTGTTGATCACACGCTGTTAAATGCAAGAATGATGGGGACTGATCGTATGGGACACTATTTAGGTAGGTGATGTATATGGTGCTGGGGATAGTGAAAAATTGATTGCATCATAAGAACACACATGCCTGGAAGGAAAAAAAACAAAAACAAATAAATTCAGAGTATATTACACATTTGTTATTGTTGTTAATCCTCACTCAAGGATATTTTTTCCATTGATTTTTAGAGAGAGTGGAAAGGAGAGGGAGAGGGAGAGCGAAACATCGATGTGAGAAAGACACATTGATTGGTTGCCTCCTGCACACGCCCCGACCAGGACCTGGGAACCTGCAACCAAGGACAGTCTGACTGGAATCGAACCTGGGACCCTTCAGTCCATGGACCCACACTCTATCCACTGCGCCAAACTGGCTGGGGTTACTTTACACATTTTTTTCTGGATAATTAATGCTACCATAAAAAAAAACCACACACACAATTGGACTTTGAAATAATATGGACAAAGCCAGAGTCTTGAAAAACATTAACTGTGGTTGCAAGATTTTAAGACAGTCCTGTAAGTTGATTCATTCACTAAAGGAAGAAGTAAATGACTAACATATTTGTAATAAGGGGAAAAATGTATAAACCAGCTAACTAAACTTCAAACTTTTTAACTAAGAAGCTGAACCTTTATTCCCTTTATTTGAAATGAAAACCAGGTATTGCACTAGGTTTTAAAAGAAAGTTGAATTAAATCACAATTGGTTTCTTTAAAAATTGGATTAAGCCGAAACCGGTTTGGCTCAGTGGATAGAGTGTCAGTCTGTGGACTAAAAGGTCCCAGGTTCGATTCTGGTCAAGGGCATGTACCTTGGTTGCAGGCACATCCCCAGTAGGGTGCATGCAGGAGGCAGCTGATCGATGTCTCTCTCTCATGGATGTTTCTAACTCTCTATCCCTCTCCCTTCCTCTCTGTAAAAAAATCAATACAATATATTAAAAAATAAAATAAAAATTGGATTAATGCATTGAATATCTTGAATCAATACAGAGTGCAAGAAAAGACATGAAGGACCTCTCTCTCATTCCACTCCACCTCAACCCTTAACTTAATTTTCCTCCAGAAGTCACCGTCGACCAAATGAAAATAAAATTCTTTCATTTAGGAAATCCCACCTCCTTAACAGCGGGAGACTATCCATTTAAAGTACTTTCCACCGGGAAAACTTAGTCATAAGAAAATGGTTTAATTTCCCCAAGCATGAGCTACCCCTCCCCCGCAAGGAACATGTCTATCCAAGGCAGGCTATGATTAATTAATCAGTTCTGGGAACTATTACACTGTATTAGTCACTTTCATATTAGCGTTCCCCAGAGTGGCAAATAAATAAGACAGTGATTGCACTTCTGCTGGCCCAGCCACTTCCCGCCAAGTCGTTTTGCTGATGTACAGCGTCTGTGTCATTCCCGCCGTCCACTTCTGGGCCGATTTAGCTCAAGCTTTGTTAGCCGGATGCTTAAAAGTGACACATGTCCTATCAGGAGATCTCTTTCTCTCATTCCTTCTGTGTGATATTATAGACAACAGGGCCCCTGACAGTGGATCCCAGCCCTGTGATTTACAGTGACACGGTAGAGTCACTGCCAGCGGGGGGTTTGCCACGGGGTACGTCAATTTCAATGTCAATTTCAACGTCAATTTCAACGCAGCAGCGGTTTCTGTCTCATCCCCAGTCAGGTAGCTGCTGTCATATTAAACAGGTATTCAAAACGCACCACACAGTTTTGCTTTTCATGATGGCGACATCTGCAATTTGATTGGTGTGAGATGTCTTTCGTGCCTGATTGAACATCAATGGCCGGAGATGGACATTTATAGGAAATGGATTCAACTAGAACGGCTTAACAATTTTTTTTTTACATGTCAACTGCATGAATTCATATTGCAGTTTAGGTAACAGGATTTTCAATGCAAGTAAAATTGTTGCCTTAAAATATTAAAGCGTGTAGCTTTCGTTAATAGTGTATGTCCATGAAAATGTTGATTTAGGTAAACGTGGTAACTTTTCGAAGAATAACCATGTGTGTTAGCCATTTCACTCACATGATTTAATGCAAACATCTTAATATGTGAGTAAACCGTATACATATTATGTGAAGTAATTGACCCTCAGAGATATAAATATCTCGCAATATTTCCAATTCTGCTAACTTTGTTTAAACTAAGTAGGGTAAGAAATCTTGAATTCTTACTTTAAAAAGGATTTTCAGATGAAATGATATATCTGGTCAAAAAATCTCAAATAGGCCGAGACCGGTTTGGCGCAGTGGATAGAGCATCGGCCTGCAGACTGAAAGGTCCCAGGTTCGATTCCGGTCGGGGGCATGTACCTTGCTTGTGGACACATCTCCACTGTGGGGTGTGCAGGAGGCAGCTGATCGATGACTCTCTCTCATCGATGTTTCTGAATTTCTATCCCTCTCCCTTCCTCGCTGTAGAAAATCAATAAAATATATTTTAAAAAATCCCAAAGAGGAAAATCCAAAGGTAATTGGAACAATAATGTATATACTAATTAATAAAAATAATATAATTAACCTATATGTAAATAGATGTGTTGGAATAATTAAGTCACTTAATTTATGTAGATAAAATGTACATATTTTGGGGAAACCCTATATATTTATTTCTCAGCCCTTTTTCCCAGATAAGGATTTAACTATCACCTGTATAGCTATGCATTTTTTCATGCAACAAAAAATTTATGATTTTAAATATAAAGAGGAGCATTAATTTTAATTTAAAAATTAGATTTATAAATAGTGAGTCTTAATTTTAATATAAATAAAAATAAATACATTAAAACGTATCTTATAAAATATATTTAACTCAAACCCCCTCATGCTTATAAGACTACAAAGGTCTCATTTACAGTCAAAATCCCTTTTTTCACAATTATATTCAGATTCTATTCAAATATCTTAGAAAGATAAAATATGGTGGTTGTCAATTTCACATGAAAAATTAATGTAAATTTTTAAAAAGACTATTTTTAAAGTACTGTCTTCCAGAATACTGATTTATATTCAAAATGTAAAACTATTTATTATGTTCTTTAATCTATTGAAATCCCTTCAGCATGCATATATTTTTGTTTATTGAGTTGATAAATCACGTAGCACAGAAAAAGATAAAAATATTTTCCTTTTAATTTAGAATTTAAGTCAGAATTTCCATTGGATGTAATCAAATTGGAAAGCAAGTTTATACAACTGCTTCTTAATGGACTTTCTAAGTCCCTGAGTCCCAATAGGTGGATAGTGGAGGTAGGTTTCACAAAGTTATTGTGTGACTTTGCACCAATAAAAATTGGTTGTTTCCCCGAAACCGGTTTGGCTCAGTGGATAGAGAGTCAGCCTGTGGACTGAGGGGTCCCGGGTTCGATTCTAGTCAAGGGCATGTACCTCGGTTGTGGGCACATCTCCAGTAGGGGGCATGCAGGAAGCAGCTGATCGATGTCTCTCTTTCATCGATGTTTCTAATTCTCTATCCCTCTAATTTCCTCTCTGTAAAATATCAATAAAATATATATTTTTAAAAATTGGTTGTTTCACCCTGGCTGGTGTGGCTCAGTTGTTGGACATTGCCTCATGCTCTTGGATTCCCAGTCAGGGCACATGGCCTAGTTTCTGGCTTGATCACCGGTGGGGGGCATGCACGAGGCAGCCAATCAATGATTGTTCTCACATAGATGTTTCTCTCACTCACTCTCTCCTTTGTCCTTCCTTTCTCTCTCTAAAAATCATTAATAATAACAGTACTTTAATAATGTTATATCTTATTCACCTAATATATCAAGTTCGGATAATAATGCCTCCAGTACTTACAAGCAAACACTCAACTCACAAACTGAAGGTGATGGATAGAAAAGAAAGAAAGAATAGCAGAGGGGAGAAAATAGGAAATAATAGTTGTATATTGGGATTATTGAGATTTTAAAAAATGTCCTAGAGAGGAATTAATTCACTCAATGAGATGAAGCCTAATTAATTCATTTTCTTTGAAAAACGGCATGCTATCCTGCCTAAAGTTAGTCACCTTCCAAATCAAATGTTAAAGTACTAAATATCCATTAAAGATAAATTTCTCAATTACCCATAAGCCACAGTCAGTCCACAAAGATCATCGTGGCTGCTCTTAATATGTAAGTTTCTGAAGAGAGAAAAAAAAAATCTAACAAGAAAGTTAAGATAAGTTGGAAATTAACCAATGCTCCAAAACTTCTGTTTTCTTCTATGTCTTTGTCTGCTATATTTATGACTGTTCTCAAAACTGTGTTTATTGTTCTGAAAATAAATGAAGGGTTGTTGACATCTGGCACTTTTCTCACCAGGCCTGCTGTTGGATTGAACAGTTATAATAAATGAGTTGGAAGTACTTGTCAAATTTACTTAAACGTGCTAGTTTCAACAGAGTGTCAAAATGCGAGCTAGTCACTACCCTTTCACGAGTTTAAAATTGGAATGTTCAGACTATTTAAAAGTTATACTTTTGGTAAGTTATACAAAGCTGACTGCATTTAAAGACACGCACAAAAATGTATCTTCAGCTGAAACCGGTTTGGCTCAGTGGATAGAGCATCAGCCTGTGGACTGAAAGGTACCAGGTTTGATTCTGGTCAAGGGCATGTACCTTGGTTGTAGGCACATCCCCAGTAGGCGGTGTGCAGGAGGCAGCTGATGCATGTTTCTAATTCTCTATCTCTCTTGCTTCTTCTCTGTAAAAAATCAATAAAATATATATTGTTTCCTATATATATTATAGGAAACAATATATATATAATTATATAGATAGATAGATAGATAGATAGATAGATAGATATAATTATTTCCTATTTTCTCCTCTCTGCTATTCTTTCTTTTCTATCCATCTCCTTCAGTTTGTGAGTTGAGTGTTTGCTTGTAAGTACTGGAGGCATTATTATCGCACCTTGATATATTAGGTGAATAAAATATATATTAAAAAATGTATCTTCAGTGACTTGGGAGGAAGGTTAAGGGAGTACTCAAAATGGGAGGATGGCTTTCCTAAGACGTACAGTCTGATCTTTTCCTTCTGGATGAGTTCACTCTCATACCATCACTTTAGGGAAACATGATGACAATTTCGATTGACATTCCTGAAAAATTCTTTTTAGCAACATGGAAAAACATAGGCTGAGCTATCATTGCATTTGGTGTATGCAGACCTACAGGCATCGTTTACGCAGAGACTATTGATTACTTTTTGATGGCATCCCGAAGAAAAAGTTCTTATCTGCATGCGACAGGCCAAATAGTTATTTAGCGAACTTGATTGGTATTTTCTCCAGTGATGTGCAGGGATGTTGTAGACTTGGGGATAAATGATATTCAGCAATAGAGCATAGACACTATTCAACGTAAACCATGTTTATAAAATCCTAAATGAGATAGGTTAAGTTTACTGTGGTTTCTGTAGATTCTGCAGTTGAGAGAGAGAGAGAGAGAGAGAGAGAGAGAGAGAGAGAGGAAGAGAGAGAGAGAGAGAGAGAGAGAGAGACCAGATTAAGTGCAGGCTAGCTATCAAAAGTAAAGAAGCAAAGTGGATGAAAGGAGGAGGGGAAATAGTCCAAAATTGCAGTAGAGTTAGTCTGAATAGACATAAGAATGATAATCACCCGAGCCTGGTTTGGCTCAGTGGATAGAGCTTCGGCCTGCTGACTGAGAGGTCCCAGGTTCAATTCCGGTCAAGGGCATGTATCCTGGTTTCGGGCACATCCCCAGTGGGGGGCGTGCAGGAGGCGGCTGATGGATGTCTTTCTCATTGATGTTTCTAACTCTCTATCCCTCTCCCTTCTTCTCTGTGAAAAATCAATAAAATATATTTTTTTAAAAAAGAATGATAATCAGAACACATGGGTGTATCTAAAGGGAATCTCTTACATGGATTTAGTCTCAGATGCATTTTGCAAGCACTTGAGTTTTGCATTTAGTGACTATTTTTTTTGTTATTCTCTTTTCTAATATGAGGATTTAATGCTACAAAATTCTTTTTATTTAAAACTGTCAGTGTGCCATACAGCTTTTTTATTTATTTATATGTAGTGGTTCCTTTTTCCACTAGTTCTAAGTATATTATTATTCATATTATGATTTCTTCTTTGACCCTATTAATTATTGTCGGTGTGTTTTGAATTTCCAGATAGAGGAATTGCCGTTTTCTGTATTAATTTTACCTTTAATTGAGCTACATTTAGAGAAATATTTTGTATAATACGTATGATTTGATTATGAAGGGTTGTGCTCTGTTAATAATTATAGGAAATATACATGTATAATCATATGATACAGTATATGTGTAATTATACACCCAAGATTGTTGCAGATAGCTTACATATTAATCACTCCATCATGTTCAGAAGCATGAGAATACGAGTACAGTCCTCACATCCATGGCACATCATATAGTAGAGGTTAATACAAGTGAGATGAAATCGTAGAGGAGAGCGCTTTTAAAATAACTTCTCCCAGTCCCAGGGCTGCATTGTAATAAGGTCCCGAGCCTTTCCTCTCTTTATAAAAATTAAAGCAACTTCTGCTGAGACTTCTCGTGTAAAGACGGGACAGAAATGTATGCAAAACAGGCCTCTCCCGCTGAGAAAATATCCATCTTGCCTCCGCTAATTTTCCCCATCACTAGGAGCGGGAGCGTGGGCCATAAATCAAAATCAGCATCCTCTCAGGTGGAACGGACATGCTCCAGCGAAGCTGACACGGACTGAAAACTTGGCTGCACAGAAGGCAGCACAGACAATAATAAAGCTCGGGGAAGAAATTAAATACAAAATAAAGCCACCCAAGACTGAGTAGCTGCACTCCCATTTATTTTAATATCCACCCACTGTGTCAGAGGCCTTCTTCACCCCCAAATTCTCGCTGCTGCCTCCCATTGGCTGAACTGAGCTGGAACCTGGAGGCTCATGGGAAATAGTGTTGCAGCCTCTGAGGTCAGCCTTGCAAGGAGCAGAACAGGTGAGGGCAGGAGAGAGTGTCTCCTGGGGAACAGGGAAGACGCGAACACACATGTAAAGACCGAATTTCGGTTATGGAACTGCCATAGAGGTGGTTCTAGAACATTAGTATGTCATGGTGGTTAATGAGCAATGGGTAATTCCCAAAGGAGGGTCTGAATAAATTATCAATGATAGTTTATAGTCTAAAGAAGAAGAAAAAATACATTCTTTATAGGAATTAAGACTTAAGTTCTAATTCCAGTAAGTTCTAACTAGAAATATCACATTGAAAGCTCAATATAATTTAACTCTTAAATATTATGTGTTTTCTTATGCTCATTAAAAAGGTTTATGATAAATCTGATACGTTGTGTCAAAGTGCATAAATGAATTAAAATAAACTTAAATTGAAATAGAGTATAAAAGTCCTATGTTCACTATACTATATAGCACAAAATATTTACATATAAGACTAAGATAAATTATTTTACATTAAAATTACTCTTTTGCATCTAGGAATTAAAATAAATACATATGTCTCTTCTTTATCCCGTTCCCATCCATCCTGAACTTAACCACCAATCTCATTTTTTCCCTAAAATCACATTTTTCTTAAAAGTTCTTCCCTTCAAAATATTCCATGAATCCTGAGAGCCAAAGAAAATATAAAATAGTTCAACCTTGAATTCTAGGCGTTAGAAAGTACCTTCTTCCCATTATTCTCCCACATAGAGAATGTACTTCAGTGAAACTATGCTGTTTTATACATAAATCTTACACTGCATTTTCTAGTGCCGCTCTTTTATCACACCATTACCCTTTAATATAAAACTGCTTTTCTCCCCACATTTTCTCCTCTCTAAATTCTACCCTACCCTTCAAGCTCTAGCTAGCTTCAATCTTGCTTATTCCAAAAACCCATTTTTAAGCACTCCATACAAAAGTGTTATTGTTTCTACTCTAAATGCCTGTGTAATTCAACATCTGTCTACACTTATGAATGCATTATTCACTAGTCCATAAAACTGTGAAAGGCACTTTATATGTTTAATTTTCTGGATTGATTTTAGAGACCTCTTTGCGCCATCCTTGCTCTTACACAGTGGCTTCCTGGCTTTTAGGTAGATACTTGAAGAACGAAGCTGCAATTTTCCTAACAAGAAAAGTGGGAAATAATTGGGAAATTGTTCAAAAGAGAGTTGATTTCCTGGGATGACAAATGCTTCATTTTCCTTCTTAGTCCACCTGATCGCATGTCCTCCTTCAGTGATATAATGGTCTGACATTCATTGAGCATAGAAGAATAACTCTGATTTCTATGCATTGAGCTTAGAAAGTTCATAATAAAATTAGGGCCAAAAAAAAGGATATGAATGACTCAGGTCAAAGTGAAACCTTGATCAGCAATGAGTTTCTCTTCCTTCTATTTCTTCTCTAGTTTTGATTCTCTTTTCTCAGATCTAAACAACTATCATGACTTCCAAATTACTCTCCCTACCAATGCCTTTTCCTCTACACTTGCTGCCCCAGCAAAAATCATCTATATAAAAGCCTAAGCAACCTTTTGACTGTTTGACCAGTAGCTATGACGTGCACTGAACACCAGGAGGCAGACGTTCAACCCACAGATGTGGAAACATGGAATAACAGATGAATCTCAGAGGGAGAGAGGCAGGGGGAAGGGCAGGAAAAACTTAACCAAAGAGCTTACATACATACTAGAGGCCCAGTGCACCAGTGGGGTCTCCTGGCCTAGCCTGAGGGCCAAAACTGGCAATCCAACATCCCCTGAGGGGTACCGGATTGTGAGAGGGCACAGGCCTGGCCTAGGGACCCTACTGGTGCATGAATCAGTGCCCCGGGCCTCTAGTATATAAATAATTTTCATTCTGGTTTTTCCTCTATTTAAAAACATTAAATGCTTTCTGATAGCTGCTACATGTGTTTTTTATAGCTATTTTTATAGATATTTTCTATATATTTTTATAGATATTTTATGGATATTTATGCCACTGTCAGTCCAAATAAAGCCCCACTCACTTCTTGACCTATCCATGCTTCTCTTGTTTCCTCTGATTATGGATGAAGAACATTGTACCAAACTCACATCAAGCCTATGAGATCTGCTTCAACAAAACAGCAGTCTCATGAGTACTTGCTTCTTGATCCTCTCTCTCTTTCTCTCATTTCTGGAATATGTTCTTAGTTTTGTCTCTATTTCATAAGCTACTTCCATTTTGTTTTCTTTTTAACCTGTTTTTTTTTATTTTTCTGTAAATTTGATCTTCTATCAAGTTGTATTTCTCTCTCTCTCTCTCTCTCTCTCTCTCTCTCTCTCTCTCTCTCTCACCATCATTAATAGTTTGTCACTCTCAATAGATGACAACAAAAAGTTGTCATGTAATATACAGTCTCCGGGTCTCTAAAAATGGATTCCTTGCTTAGCTTTCCAGATACAGCTTGGAAATCTCCCACACTTAAGATGTAAATTCTGTTCTCCCAAGTTATTTGCTTAACAAATAATTTTTAAATATATTTTTATTGATTTCAGAGAAGAAGGGAGAAGGAAAGAGAGATAGAAATATCAATGATGAGAGAGAATTATTGATTAGCTACCTCCGGCATGTCCCCCACTTGAGATGGAGTCTGCAACCTGGGCATGTGGGAATAAAACGTGACCTCCTGGTTCATAGGTCAATGCTCAACCACTGAGCCATGCCAGCTGGGCTCAACAAATGAGTTTGAGCATTCCAGTGTGCCAGTTATTCTACTAGGGGTAATGCAATGTAAAAGAATCTTGTCATATAAAACCTCTGCCCAGTGTCTATACACTTTCATCTCTCTCTATAGACTCATCTTATTTTCCTGCCTACAATCCATCGATATCACTGCTCTTCAAACTTGTACACTCCATTGAAGGGGTTATGAAAATCTCCTCCAAATAATCTAATTTCCAGACACAGAGATAAAATAGCAGGAGGTTATTTTTTATAATAGTCAATTAGGAATACAAGATAAAGATATGCATAGAAAGGAAATAAAATGCAGGTTTATTGGAAACCTTATAACCTCAAGGGCAAAGTGAACATATTGAGTGAGGCATTTGAGAAGGAAGTAATGAGTACACAGAGAGCTGGGAATGGATGTAAATTTAGTTTTGCATCTCACGTAGTGAATTGGGTGAAAATAAAGAAATACTGTAATTCAGAAAAGCTAACACTGTCTATGTTAACTAGACAGTGAGGGTCATGGGAACTTTGCCTGATCTATCCAGTCTAAAAATGCAAATTTTATAAAATTGGACTCATGTTGGAAATCACTAACATAACTTTAAGTAATATTATACTGTTTATTTTGTCTTCTTTAATCAGATTTTTACCCTTTTACCGTTACCTCACTTTGAATATATTTCAAACTCTCTAATTTTTTTAATTTACAGTCCCTTGGCAAGTTTTAAAATCTGTAAAGCATATAATATAATGAATAGAGGCCAAAAAACAGTTTGTTGCTTATAGCACATTAAGCAATAAAATCCTTTACAAATGTAAATAGTCTTTCAAAAAAAAAATAGGGCAATTTGCATTAAATATCTCAGCGAAATTAAGGCCAACAAGCAGCACTTTGCATTAATAACCGTATTAGTGAAGCTATTAAATTCTCTAAAATATGTTAATTACCACTATTTTTAAGTATGCCCACCTTAATACACAGTTATGGTTTCTTCTTTTCATACAGATTTTGTTAAATAGAAAACCTATTTTCATTATAAATAAAATAGTTATATGATTATTAGCTTTAGCTTTGCTGCTAGTTCACAAAAACATGACGATTTGTGAATTATTATATAATAGAGGCCCGTAGCAGGAAGATTCCTGCAATAGGGCTTCCTGTGGTGGTCCCCACTGCCTGTCTTTCTTCCCTTCCTTCTTCCCCGCTCCACTTGCTTGCTTCTCCACAGATTCGCTCCCTTCTGTAGCACTCAGCTTCCTTTTTCACATCTATAGTCTCTGCTCTGTGCCTGGATATGCAAATTAACCGCCATCTTGGTTGGGCTGATTTGCATACTTACTCCTGATTGGCTGGTGGGTGTGGCTTGTGGCTGTAGCGGAGGTATGGTCAATTTGCATGTTTCTCTTGTATTAGATAGGATATGAATAACTTGTGTTCTGCAGGTGTTCCTTAGGAAGGATGTTTGAGAAGGCCTTTGGTAGAAGTTTTAAATGAGACCCTTATGGTGCTATGTTTTGAAGTTTGCTAATATACTATATATATAAATGACTCATCAGAATTAAATACAAATTTATGCCCAGCCAGTGTTCCTTAGTGGTTGACTGTTGACCAAGAACCAGGAGGTCACAGTTCAATATCCCAGTCAGTGCACATGCCTGAGTTACAGATTCTATCCTCAGTCGGGGGCATGCAGGAGGCAGTCATTCACTGATTCTGTCTCATCACCGATGTCTCTATCTCTCTTTACTGCCTCCCTTCCTCTCTGAAATCAATAAAAAATATATTTTAAACAATTCAATACAAATTAAAAAGTATTAAAACAGAGGATCTGAGAAAAGGCAGGACAAGAAGCCGCAGTAATGTGTTTTTGCAGAAAACAGCCCAGAGTTTGCTGAGCAAGGAAATGGGAGAGGGCCATAGCAGACCCTGTCCTCCAGAGATATCCAGTTTTACCTCCCATCACCATGGCAACCGCAGACAGGGCATGCTAAAATTAGCATGTGTATTCCTTATATTGTATATTCATATTTAATTCTCACTTTAAAAAAAAAAATCCGTTTCGCTTTCTGTTTTATTTTAGTTCCATAAGACGGGCAACAATGCATATTTTAGTAGAGGTTGGTTGCTTGTGAAATAGTTCCCATAGATCAGAATTTGATTTCTGGCGTGGGCCATCCGATGAATCATTTATTACATCCCGTGCAGGTGTTCATTAGGAAAGCATCATACTCTAGTGGAAAGAACAGCTATTCTCTCAAGATCATTCAAGTGCAAAATTGCATTAGAGACCATGATAAGGGATTAAGTGACCATGAGTGCTATCTTTATGCCTTATGTTCTAAGCAATAGAAATGACCTTTATAGTCCCCATGTTCCCGGCACTAATGGATCGTCCGCTCACACCGGATCCAGGGTCATCAGCATCGCCCGAGAGCAGCGCACACCTGCTTGGCTCTCAATGCTGGACCACAGCGTTTCTCTCTTCCCAGGCATTGCCCTCTTCGCATCTCCAGAAGGACTTATTCCCAACCTCTCCACCATCCGGGTAGTTACTCCCATCGCTCATCTCTGCCCTTAGTTTCTTTCTGACCTACACTCCTACTTCATGGGGAAAATTAAAATGCATGAACTAATAGCAGTGTTCATCCCTGAACCTTTCAACCTATCCATTCTGACTTAGATACTGACATCTTGGTTTATGGACGAAAAAAAACAAAATGTACATCTTCATTAACACATTCTCTCCCTTCTTTACAGTTTCTCACCAGGCTTTTGGGGTAATCATATTCTTTCCTTTCTCTCGTTTCTTTCTTTTTTATTTTTTATTTATGTGTTACATGTATGCATATCTTCCCTTTGCCCCCCCCTCCCATGCATACCCTCACCCCCCAGTGTCTTGTGTCCATTGGTTATGCTTATATACATACATACAAGTCCTTTGATTGATCTCTTATCTACCCCACCTCTCCCTAACCTTCCTGCTGTAATTTCAGTCTGTTTGATACTTTACTGCCTCTGTATCTATCTTTGTTCATCAGTTTACAATGTTCTTTATTATCCACAAATGAGTGAAATCATGTGCTCATTTCTTGTTTGTCATACAACACACTGCCATCAGGAACACACTGCCACCGAGCCATTGAGGAGTCGCTCTTGAAGTCCCACGTGGCTTCCGTGACATTCATTTGAAAGTGACATTCAAAGCACCATCATGCTTGACCTTCATCATTACACTCTATGTCTGAGGATTCTCTTCCACTCCAATCGGGGGGTGGGAACCTTTATCCTGCCAAGGACCATTGGTATATTTATAACATCATTCTCTGGTCGTACAAAATTATCAACTTGAACATGAGTCTGTTCTATTTGGTCAAACTTTAATTCACTCACTCCTACTGCCCTGGCAGGGCCAGACCCAATGATGTCACTAGCCTTGCATGGCCCAAGACGGAATGTTCCACACCCTTGGCTTAAATGATGACCCTTCTTTCTCATGTGACACTGAACGCTGTGATTTTCTCTTCCTTTACCTCAGTTACCTTTTCTCGTTGTTTCTTCAATGCTCCTATGATTCATATCTCTGTCCCAGGCTCCCGGCTCTCTGAGTACTTTAATGTCCCCGGATCCTACTCATTGGCATAATGGCTCCTAGACTAAGTAAGTGTAATAAAAGTAGTAATGGCGTGCAACTCTGTTACCAAGGCGATGGCAGGGTTACATCGTACTCATAGTATCTTGAATGGTTAATGAGTGTCTGCAGTTAGATGATTAAATTTCAAAATGTGCATCTTAGTGTTCTAAGAAAGTGAAAAAAAGAAAAGAAAAGGTCAATAAAGAAACCCATGTGACTTAAAACCATTGAGAGGCATACGTGAGAATGTGAGATATGACATAGGTAGAATGGGAACTACATTTTGTGTGTGTGGGGGGGGTGCGCATGTGCATATGTGCGTGTGTACATATCTGTGTGTATATCAGTCAAACACATATGTTCTCTTTTTTAAATATATTTTATTGATTTTTTTTTTTACAGAGAGGAAGGGAGAGGGATAGAGAGTTGGAAACATCGATGAGAGAGAAACATTGATCAGCCGCCTCCTGTGCACCTCCCACTGGGGATGTGCCCGCAACCCAGGTACACGCCCTTGACTGGAATCCAAACTGGGACCTTTCAGTCAACAGGGCAACTATCTATCTACTGAGCCAAACCAGTTAGGGCCATACTTTATCTCAAAGGCAACATATCCTAGGGAAAGACACACACACATATACACACCCTGCCTAAATAATGTGTGACACACTGAAATGTGCAATGAATGAAAGGTAATAGAATTAAAAAATAAGTGATTTTAACTTACTCTAGAGAAATTGGGGAGGGTTTTCTGGGTTCATAGTCAAATTTTAATCATTAACATTTATGTTCTTTTTAAATACATGTGCCTTTGACCAAGTAGCATTCTACTTGAGTCTACACCAACTAATAAAACTTGAACAAATAAAGACAATCTAAACTTAAAAAAAAATATTCTGAGGATATGAGGATCAACCCTGCTCATAGAATTTGATGAGAAGATGTGAATCTGACTTCCAGACATCTATGTTGGTGAACCTCTGACATAGTTCTTCATCATATAACATTGATGTTCAATAGATCTTAATTCTACTCTGATCACAATCCTTCCACGGGCATCATTCTCACAAGCGTGTGTTCAGATTCTAATATCTCCATCCCTTTCTTGGTCACGGCTCGACCACACACATGAAATAGAGATATTGAATGTTGAATGACTTATATTGGCAAAGACAGTAAAAGAGCTGTCCACAAACCATGCTCAGGATCATGTGCTAAACATGAAATGCATATCATCACGTTGTAGGAGGCAGGGACGAACTGAGAGCAGGAAGCAGATGGTGACTTTGGGAGACAAACACAATACTGCAAGGAAGGCATTGTCGCAGCTGATGCAAACGCAGCTCTGCCATCAGCAGCCTCTGAGCTGGGGCTGTCACAGCCATTTCCATGCTCTGTGGACATGTCGCTCTCCAAGGTTCTGCCATCCAAGGTTCCCTGTTGCAAACACATAAAGGAGGTGCAACACTCACCCCCAGAACTGGCCAGAGTGGGATTTACACAATAGACTGCACATGTTTTTGTCCACGAATAGAGTTCAGGTACATGGCTCTGCTTTGTTGAGTTTTATATTTTTAATTTTTTTAAATGTCCGCGTAGCTTTGCCACCGTGAGTTTTAGTATAGCGAGAAGACAAAGGCACTCCCATCAGCATATTAAAATAAAAGCGAGTAGTGATATCACCTCATGAAAAACATATTGAATCCATCTTTCTTCATCTCTAATGTTTTTGAGACTTCGACTACATTCTAATGGAACTTTCCCTGTGCCGAATGTTTGCTATTTAATGATACCCAGGACGTAACCACCTCTACTTCCCTAAGGGAAATAATTTTAGGGGAAGTGGGGAGGGCTATAAAAGAAATTATTGAGGGCATATGGGCATAAAAGGAGAGCTGATAAAATTTCCAGGCTCAAGTAGGTACTCAGGGAGAAAAATTATGTTAATTATTCCGTAATATAACGTGCATTTTTTTCCCATGAACAGTTTGTGTTTTAATGAGAAGGGACATTATTTATGATAGGAATTAGACTGCGGTTGAGCGTATACTTTACACATTCTCAGTAGCTTTTGTTATTTTGCACATGCGAAGTGTTTTTTCCTCTTTTTTCCCCTATTCTTGTATTCTACAATGATAAAAGCATAATATGCTAATTAGACGGAATGTCCTTCTGGACATCCTTCCGGACGACCTTCTGAATGAAGCCAGGGCTGTGAGCAAGGCCTGGGTCCCGGGTGCCAGAGGGAAGCTGAGGCAGACAGCTGGGGCAGACAGCTGGGCAAAGCAGACCTACTCTTGCATAGGCCTCAAGTATTCTAATACTTTCATTCAATTATGCATGCTGTTAGCATTGCTTAGAGTACCTTTAGCATTAAGATGGAAATAAGAGAGAGAAAAAACAACTGTTGATCATGTAAAATTAATTTCAAATCTTGGACATTTTAAAAAGTCAATAAAGAAAATATTTGTAGGTATTAACATAAAGTAATTTACATTTCTTTGGAAATTAGCTTTCAGAGAGTCTTGTTTATTAAACGAAATAGTCCTCTTGTAATGTATTAACCTTATCTGGATTTCAGAAAAGGGTGTTGTATAATAAGAGAAATGCATTTCCATTTTAAAAAGGCAAAAGCCAGTGAAATGATGCTAAATTATTTAAATAATAATGTTTAGATGAGTGCATTTGTACCTTACCATGCTTTTCATCCTTGCCTCGATTTTACAATATTTTGGGGAGTTGACCCTTAAGTGTGATAGGGAAAACAGACTGGTAGGTAAAATTAACCTTGCTAATTAATCTTGCTAATTATCCAGGTTATGGTCCTGTCATTTCTATAGGGCATTTGGTAGAGCAATGAATTCTCCCCTTTTTTGGGGGTGTGGGGTGTGTTAATAAGCCCTATTCTTAACATGTAGCACCCGAAATATCCTTTTAGTTTTCAATTCCCGTTTAAGTACATTATTATCCTTCAGTGTTTTTGCTTCTAATTCAGATTTAGATGCAAATTTTTTATTTAACAAACATGGGGAAGCGTTATTTGTTCTCACATATTTTAACCATTATATAACTCGAATTTAATTATAAATGTGACTTATTCATTACTTCTGGTGATGCTCATTAATTCAAGTGGAAATTATTTTTTCTAGTTCATATACTTGTTTTTTCAAATAGAACCCTGTGACTTATGAAAAATATTATTGTTGCTACTCAAAGGCTAGTGATCTATACATAATGAGCTTGTGGCCTCATTAATTTCTTTAAGAAATTAAGCTAATTACCCACATATTGGTGTTTTTCATCATGTATTATTTCCAGAGGAAATAAATACTGCCCACAGAGCATCAATAAGAGAGTGTAAATGTATTCCTTAAAATGGGTCTGTCATTTCAGTGTAGTTTAAAATTTTATCTAGATGGATGAATTTAACTACTAATATTACAACTAGCAATTTATGGCATTTAGCAGGCTACATAAACTTTAAAAAAAATTCTGTTTATTTATTTTTTTAATGAAGATAGCTGTAATCATCTCTTAGGAACTATCATGTGCTAAGACCAGTTTAGCTCAGTCGATGAAGCATCAGCCTGCAGAATAACGGTCCTAGGTTCGATTCCGGTCAAGGGCATGTACCTTGGTTGCGGGCACATCCTCAGTGGGGAGTGTGCAGGATGCAGCTGATCGATGTTTCTCTCTCATCAATGTTTCTAGCTCTCTGTCCCTCTCCCTTCCTCTCTGTAAAAAAAAAAAAAAATCCTGAGAATTTTAGTGAATTTAAAATTGTCAACCTTTTGGCTGTTCATGCACCAGTGTGGACCCTCGGGCTGGACTGTGGGGATCAGGCCGAAACCAGCTCTCTGACATCCCCTGGGGGTCCTAGATTGCAAGAGGATGCAAGCCAGGCCAAGGGACCCCACCTGTGCATGATCGGGGCCGGGAAGGGAATTATGGGAGGGCTCCTGGGTGTCTGGCCCAACTTGCCCAGTCCCGATCAGCGGGATCCCAGCAGCAAGCTAACCTACTGGTAGGAGTTCTACCCACTGGACTGGTGGTCAGTGCACGTCATAGCAACTGATTGAACAATCAAATGAAAACTTGGAGGGACAATTAGCATATTAGGCTTTTATTATATAGGATGCCTATTGCTACCATTTACCAGCATGGAAAATGGTGACTACCCTGAAATTTAAGGAAACCTACCTGAGATAGATAGATAGATAGATAGATAGATAGATAGATAGATAGATAAAACTTTTGTGATAATAATAATGTATTTCCTATAATGCTATAATTTACATCACTCTTTTCAAACTATTTTGATGGAACTCAAAAATAAAAGGCAACCTGAATTTATTTTTCCTTCATGTCATAAGCCACCCAACTTGGAAAATTATGAACTGCAGCTCAGCTGGTGTGGCTTAGTGATGGAGTGTCGACCTATGAACCATGATGTCCTGGATTTGTTCCCAATCATGGCCCATGCTTATGTTTCAGGCTCAATCCCCAGTGTGGGGCGTGCAGGAGGCAGATGATCAACGATTCCCTCTCATCATTGATGTTTCTCTCTCTCTCTCTCTCCCTATCCCTTCCTCTCTGAAATCAGTAAAAATATCTATATTTTAAAATAGATGAACTTTATAATCAGGATAAGCTCCATTATGTGAAAGTAACACAGTAAAAACATGTTACTTGCTTTGGGACTTTGTTTACGGAGTGATATTGTCAGATGTGCCTCCCCTAGTACACCACTTGCTGGACCTCGCTATTCTAAAGTTGTATCTTAACTTCCTGGATTACTACAGTGGTACCTCGAGATACGAGTGCTCTAACATACGAGATTTTTGAGATACGAGCTGTCGAGCGAGCGATTTTTGCTTTGAAATACGAGCAACATTTGAGATAGGAGTCATTGCAAGGATCGGCCGGCTGCACACGACCCACCAGTTTACCTCAACTTGAGTGTCTCATAGTTTCCCACGCCTCAAGGTTACGGAATGAATTAAACTCGTATCTCGAGGTACCACTGTATTTAAAATATTGCCTTTATTGTTACTCTTCTGACTTTATCGGATTGGAAGAACAATTAAAAACCATTCCGTGTAGAGTAGAAAGGGCCTTACGGTCTAAGAACCAGCTCATTGTGTGTGTCTCTGCCCGGCATGGACCCTCTGCTTAAAAGGCGTCTTATTCAGTGAGAATCCCAGTGTCAGCCTGAAAAATGGCTACTGCGAACCTCCAAACAGAACAATTGGCTCATCCGCTGATATAGGCTTGTGACTTGTATAACATACCCAATTTCATTATCATTCTATACCGTTTACCATTTGTTACATTTAAAATGAATTCTAATTTAAATAAGACCGGTCTCTTAGAGAAATACATTTCAAAATCTACCATCAAATATATATATATATATATATATATATATATATATATATATATATATATATGTTTATATAAATTTTGATGTGTATAAACATATGTACTGGTAGACATATTTCTATTGCATAAAATCTTCCCTGAGACAAAGTTACCCTTCTCCTCATACATTTAATTACATTTCCTCTGTATTAGTTTAGGTCTTTTATCTCTAACATTAGGCCACACAAATAAGTTATAAAAGAAATATAGCATAACACTCATTTTAGTAAAGTCTATTTAAAACTCACCAGATAAAAATAGTAAATCACACCCTAGCTCGGTGGTTGGCAAACCGCGGCTCACAAGCCATAGCCTTGACACTCGATTGACTAATGAGTTTGTTGACCTAGATTCTTGATTCAAATAATTACAGGCTATTGTTGTTCCTTGTGATTAAGCCCCTAGCTGGTTTAGCTCGGTGGATAGAGCATCAGCCTATGGAATGAAGGGTCCTGGGTTTCATTCTAACCAAGGGTACATGACCTGGTTGTGGCTCCATCCCCAGTGGGGGCATGTAGGAAGCAGCCAACTACTGATTCTCTCTCATCATTGATGTTTCTATCTCTCTCTCTCTCCCTCTCCCTTCCTCTCTAAAGTCAATAAAAGAAATATATTTTTAAAAAATAGTAAACCACTAAAAATGGATGCTTTCATGAAGAGCTAAATTCCTCATTACTTTAAAAATTTCACTTTCCATTCTATCCAATACAGTTTATTTGCTAGGTATTTTGAGAGCATAGAGTTAGTTGCTGGTAGGTTAAGTTTTACGGGCATGTAGATACTGAAGATTATTTATGTTAACGTGAGTCTGTTAAGTAGAAGTAACCTCTGCCTTCTCCCCTTCTAAGTCTTATAAGAACCACGCAAATTATGGCACAAAGAGGGTGGACCCAGATGTTTACATTATTTGGAAAAGTGATTTAATTTACAGTGGTACCTCGAGATACGAGTTTAATTCATCCCATAACTTTGAGGTGTGGGAAACTATGAGATGCTCGAGTCTCAGTAAACTGGTGGGTTGTGTGCAGCCGGTCGATCCACTCGATTACTCCTATCTCAAATGTTGCTCGTATTTCAAAGCAAAAAATGGCTCGCTCGATGGCTCGTATCTCAAAAATCTCGTATGTTAGGGCATTCGTATCTCGAGGTACCGCTGTATAACGTTATGAACAAGTTATTGGGATATTGCTCTTAGGTCTTAGTTCCCACTGAGTCCACACCTTGGCATGTGAAAATAAAAAAAAATAAAAAACAAGATGAGCCAGGTGGGATGGAGGGAAAGCATTGCTACGATTCCTGGAGAATTCAGTTCCAGAACTCTGGACTGAGCTAGAGCGACATAGCACACACGTTACTTTGATTTCAGAAACCCATCTCATAACTTCTAGCATTACGCTCTGACCATAAATTGCTCGTATCACTGTCAGATGTGATTGTTAAATCTAAATTAATATTGTCATTGACCACATTGGCCAACTAGTCTTGACGAAGTGTTTTCCATTCTGTGTCCCGCTATTGTTTTTCTCAAGGGGATCTGTGTCCCGCAAATCCAAACATTGTATTATAGGAATTTAAAGGTGTCCCAGGTTTTGCTCTGAGGTCGCAAACGCACCCATAAAATCAGAGGAAGGAAATGTGCGATCGGTGTCACGGCTCAAGGATGCTGACAAGGGTCACATTGGCATATTTTACATCCAATGTGTGAGCAAAGACGCCAGTAAATTCTGACAGAAAGCAGCCGTCCTTTTGCTAAATTGCTATAATAAATTGTTAAGCTCTTTGCAAAGCGGGGAGGTGTTTTGGGTGGGCGGACGTGCAATCCAGAACTTTATAACTCATGAAAATTAGCTCTAAATGTGGGCTATGAAAGGGACAGGGAGAGCAAAGCTGTGGCCTTTTTCTCTCATTTTTCTCCTAATTTTACAATCTCCCCTTTAGAAATATTTAATTTTTATTTATAAATATTTAAAAATACTATGTAATTAGCATATATCCTTATTACTAGCAGCGGTATAGTCAAAATAGGCAATACATTTTAATGAACACAGTTTGTTTGTTTTTCTTTTTGTTTTAAGCTGTCTCAAAAGACTAAAAATACTTAACTTAATTACATGAACGTTCCCACAATTAAAACTTACAGTGAATATTCTATTTTTAGTATTTGTCGTTGATTTTCAGAGAAGAAGCGACAGGGAAAGAGAGCTAGAAACATCAGCAATGAGAGAGAACCACTGATCAGCTGCCTCCTAAAAAACCCCTACTGGGGATCGATCCTGCAACCCAGGCATGTGCCCTGACTAGCATCAAACCATGACCTCCTGGATTTAGTCTCATAAGATAAGGGGTTCAATGCCCTTGGGAGTCTCCGTTTCCCTCCAGCCAGAGAGGTAAAAGCCAAAAAATTATGAACAACAAATACATATCTATCAACAAGTGAATCTAAAAATTAAGTGAATTAAAAGTTTGATCAACAGAATAAACTGGTGAATATAATAGAATCAGGAGCACAGAAAGGGAGTGGACTATTAATTCTTAGGGGGAAAGGGGTGAGGGGTGTACAGGGAGAGACTGGACAAAATCATACACCTATGGATGAGGTCAATGGGAGGGAGGTAAGGGCAGAGGGAAGGGTGGGAGCTGGCTGGAGGGGTGCTATGGAGGGGAAAAAAGAGAAACAAATGTAATAATCTGAATAATTAAGATTTAATAAAAAATAAAATAAAATAAATAAAGCATGACCTCCTAGTTCATAGGTCAACACTCAATCACTGAGCCACACCAGCCAGGCTAAATATTCTTTTCAGAGATAGAATATACCCTTAATTTCTACTCTGTAAAGACTATTATAGGAAAAATAATCTACATAAGTCTTTTTGAATTTCAGTTTGTAAAATTGGGTCTGCTGTGTCACCATAAGTTGTATATTAATAATCACTTGCGTTATACCATACTAAAGGCATGCATCCAGTTCATTGATGTGTGCAGGTCATTAATTTATCACATGTAATAGGGAATGGAATTAGAGCACATGGTATTGATGGAGAAAGAAAGTAAATACTCACTAACGGGGTTAGAGCTGAATCAACTTCATTTTGACACTAAAGTATCACGAGGTTTGCTCAAATACTTTTTTTTCCAACAACCTTCAAGTTTCTGAAAATGCCTGTGTTTTATGTCTGGCTAAGGAGTGATTAAAACTGTTTCAAGTGAGAACATTTCCTGTTCTTTTACTTGTCTATATATCCTTTAGACTCAACTCTCAAAAATTAAAGTTATCTGCCGAGACTGGTTTGGCTCAGAGGATAGAGCATCAGCTTGCTGACTGAAAGGTCCCAGGTTCAATTCCGGTTGGGGACATGTACCTTGCTTGCGGGCACATCTCCACTGTGGGGCGTGCAGGAGGCGGCTGATCGATATCTCTCTCCCATCGATGTTTCTGACTTTCTATCTCTCTTCCTTCCTCTCTGTAAAAAATCAATAAAATATATTTTTTTAAAAAAGTAAAGTTATCTGAGAATGTGTATCTCCTTTGCAACCCCCACATTCCAAGTGACTTAGCCACTTAATTCCTTTTGAGTAAAGTGTCCCCAAAAGTTTACTCATTATGAGCCTCACCTTGTCAAATTGGGTCAAAAAAAACAGGCTAAGAGAGTAGTTACGCTGCCAGGTCACTAGTTATAATGTCTGGAATCAGCAGACTGTCCTTACTCTCAGGACCCAAGGCAACTTGGAACCTTAGGTGGGTTAAATGTACAGAGGGACCTCGCCAGTTTGGCACAGTAAATAGTGCTTCCCTGTGGACTGAAGGGTCCCCGGTTCAATTCCGGTTATGGGCTCGATTCTTCCAGTAGGGAGTGTGCCGGTGGTAGCCAATCAGTAATTCTCATTATTAATGTTTCTATCTCTCTTTCTCCCTTCCTCTCTGAAATAAAAAAATATATATATTTATATAAACTTTATATAAATGTAATATACAGTGGTACCTCGAGATACGAGTTTAATTTGTTCCGTAACCTTGAGGCGTGGGAAACTATGAGACGCTTGAGTCGCAGTAAACTGGTGTGTCATGTGCAGCCGGCCGATCAGCCACGCGATTACTCCTATCTCAAATGTTGCTCGTATTTCAAAGCAAAAATTGCTCGCTCCATGGCTTGTATCTCAAAAAGCTCATATGTTAGGTCACTCGTATCTCAAGGTACCATTGTATTTATATATATACTTTATATAAATGTAATGTTTATATATATACTTTATATAAATATATATATTCATATATATATACTTTATATAAATATAATGTATATTTATATATACTTTTATATAAATTATATATATATGTGTGTATATATATATATATATGTATATATATATATATATGTATATATATATACATACTTCCTTATTTTTAAAATATGTTTTATTGATTTTTTTACAGAGAGGAAGGGAGAGGGATAGAGAGTCAGAAACATCGATCAGCTGCTTCCTGTACATTCCCTCCTGGGATCCTGCTCACAACCAAAGTGCATGCACTTGACCGGAATCGAACCTGGGGACCTCTCAGTCCCCTGAGCCAAACCGGTTTTGGCCTGTTCTTTCTTTCTTAAAGCAAGATGAATGCCTCAGTGTCCCCGGAAGCCATCCAGTCCTGACACCCACCATGTTGCGTGCTGTGGTTGTCTTATAATTAAAGGGAGGCGCGCTGGAATTGTTCTTCGCTCCCAGCCGGGGAGAGGTGTCCGTGAACTTGGAAACAGGCATTAGAAGATATCGCGGGAGAAAGCATTGGTGTTTACAGTGGCTCCATGGCAACCACAGTGGCCTTTGCAGAGGCGGCCTCTCCTTTGAGCTATCGCGTTCGGCCCACCTCTCTGCTCCCCGTGGCCGGGGCTTCATCAACATTGTCTCCCTCAATCTGCGCACGCATCTTTGATGTGAGGCGCCATCCCCCCTATTTTCCAGATGACGGATCGGAGGCTGAGCCTGGTTAAAGAGCGGGCGCCATGTGGATCAGCTAGGAAATGGCACAGCTCTCATTGAGCCCCGACTGGTTTGACCTGGAAGCTCATGCGTTTCACCACCTCATTATCTGGCTTCATGCTTTGTAAAGCATGACATGATATGATGCATGAGGTACTTTGGTGGGCTAATGCAAAATAATATGAAGGAGGTCTTCCTACATATCACGGAGAACAAAATCAAGGTGTAGAGTTCATACTGAAAGCGCAACGTTATTTATTGAACCAGATCAAAGACTTTTTAAAAAAATATATTTTATTGATTTTTTTACAGAGAGGAAGGGAGAGGGATAGAGAGAAATATAGATGAGAGAGAGCCATCCATCAGCCGCCTCCTGCACGCCCCCTACTGGGGATATGCCCCCAACCAAGGTACATGCCCTTGACTGGAATCAAACCTGGGACCCTTCAGTCCGCAGGCCGACGCTCTCTCCACTGAGCCAAACCGGTTTCAGCACCATATCAAAGACTTTAAGGAAAATTTACTGTGTTTTTGCTCTTAGCTTTCTATGATTATTTTAAACCATCTTCTCTGCTAAGATATATGCTATGCCTGGCCAGCGTGACTCAGTGGTTGAGAATCCACCTGTGAACCAAGAGGTCATGGCTCGATTGCCAGTCAGGGCACATGCCCAGGTTGCAGACTCCATCCCTAGGAGACTGGGTAGCAATGATTCTGTCATCCTTGATAATTCTGTCTCTCTTTCCTTCTCCCTTCCTCCCTAAAATAATATATATATATATATATATATATATATATATATATATACACACACACGTGTGTGTGATTGTGTGTGTATATATATTTGTGTTTATGTGTGTACGTGTGTGTGTGTGTGTGTGTGTGTATTAGGGCAACTCAAAAGTTTAGAGAGATCAAGTTGCAGAACCCACCCTTTGACATTAATTAAAAAAAACAAGGGAGCCAGACCGGATTGGCTCAGTGGATAGAGCATTGGCTTGTGGACTCAAAGGTCCCGGGTTCGATTCCAGTTGGGGGCATGTACCTTGCTTGCGGGCACATCTCCACAGTGGGGCATGCAGGAGGCGGCTGATCGATGTCTCTCTCTCATCGATGTTTCTGACTCTCTCTCTCTCTTCCCTTCCTCTCTGTAAAAAATCAATAAAAAATATTTTTTAAAAAATAAGTGAGCAGTTGGAACGCTTCAGTGAGCTGTTTGGTTTTTCTAGATAACAATGGCCTTAGCTTAGTTGTGTTATGCAGTACAGTAGCCACTAGTCACCCGTGGCTGTTTACGCTGACATTGAAATGGATTACAAGGACAGCAAACGGAAAATCTGGCTGCTCAGTCACACAGCCACATTCGGAGCTCTGAGAAGCTACATGTGGGAGTGGTGAGCCTTGCAGAGCAGGGATAAGGAACATTTCCAGCGTCGGAAAACATGTTTGGGCAGCACTTGTCTGCACACTTAGGCTCGGGAGAAACGCCAACATGGATGAAGATGCAATAAAACGCTTCTCCTCCCACTTGCTGTTAGACAAGTGTGCTTGTTATCCATGCGTGCCCTGCCGATAGGAGAACGGAGAACAAAATGCAGATTATCAGTGGAATCAATGACTACAAATACAGTCATTTTTTAAATTTTTTAAAAAATTTATATATGTTATTGATTTTTTACAGAGAGGAATGGATAGGGATAGAGAGTTAGAAACATCGATGGGAGAGAAACATTGATCAGCTGCCTCCTGCGCACCCCTCACTGGGGATGTGCCCCCAACCAAGGTGCGTGCCCTTTCCGGAAACTAACCTAAGACCCTTCAGTCTGTAAGCAAGCGGATACTCTCTCCACTGAGCCAAACCGGCTAGGGAGGAAATCTGAATTCTTGAACTCAGTGATTTAGACCTTCATTTCGGCTGAAAATGGAAAAGTTTCCTATTTCTAATGTGCTTCTTGAAGATGCTTGAATGACAGACAGCATTACATACATTAGACCAACATCCGTGTTTTCGGGTAGGATGATATGTGTTCATGTTTTTTTTCTTCCTTTTTTATTTCCCTCCCTGTCTCCAAGCATTTGGGTTTCTTACTTTCAGGAGAGAGTTGCATGAAAGGTTTAACTTATTTAACTTGGCTGATTTATTCCACCCCATGCAGAATAATACTTATTAAATATATTCATTAAAAAGAATATGTGTGTCAAAATGCTCACAGCATTACTTCCCTGTGTGGTAGAAGAAATAATGTCCCACTTAAAGATATTTGTGTCTTAACGCCCTACACCTGTGAATGTCACCATGCGTGGCAAAAGGACTTCCAGGTGTATTGGAGTTAAGGATTTTATTTTTTATTTTATGTTTTTTAAAATATATATTTTATTGAATTTTTTTTTACAGAGAGGAAGGGAGAGGGACAAAAAGTCAGAAACAACAATGAGAGAGAGACATCGATCAGCCGCCTCCTGCACGCCCCACAGTGGAGATGTGCCCGCAAGCAAGGTACATGCCCCTGACCGGAATCGAATCTGGGACCTTTCAGTCTGCAGGCCGACGCTCTATCCACTAAGCCAAACAGGTCTCGGCTGGAGTTAAGGATTTTAGATGGGAATATTATATAGGCGACCCAACGTAATCATTCATTCTGTACACAGCACAGGGGATAACATTCCCCTTTATTGATATTTCCCAAATGTATAGGAACCCAGATCCTGACATTTTAACCAGTTCAATCAACACACAAACACGCATTTTGGAGTATGTCCTTTGTTTTCTAAAATGACATTTCTTTCCTAACCACACGCCCTCAGACAAGTGTGATTAGGGTGTTTTTATACTTCTTTCATGGCGAAGCTCTGTAACTATCGCCAGCCATAACTGCCTGTAAACATATGGCATTCGGGAACGTTTGCTTAACCATAAATCACAGCCAAAACTATTACACCGCGTAATTATCTGGTCACATCCATTTGAGAACACGTAATTTTCCGTAGATGAATGCAAACGCCCAGGACCCCTCGAGCTTAATTTACTTCTGTGCTTGGAGGAGATGTTTGTTTCGTGGGTTTCTTTAAAAAAAAAAATAACAACAACAACAATAAAACCTAAAACAGCGCCGGTTTTCACTCGCTTTCTTTCCAAATTGCCTCGGCTAACTTATTTGTGGAATAGTTTCAACAGCAGAAGCTTTAAAAAGGTTTTCAAAGCAAACTGTGCATAAGGAGCTTTGCAGTAATTCTGGTTAAAAGGTAATATTATGATAACCATGGCAATAGAAAAATAGGGCTGCAGTGTATTAACTGATCTTGTTGCTTGAAAAACGAGGTACCTTTACATTTTTTAGTCACCGGCGATCTTTTTATATTTTGCTGCTTTTAAGGTTTGTTGAACCGGGGATTTTCTAAATTAAAAGGAAAACACACACACACACACACACACACACACACACACACACATACACACACACACAGTAATACAAACTATAAGATACCATTAACAACAACAACAACAACAAATGATATGAATTCTTCATTTGGTCAGATGTGAAAAATCTCAAGACCCCTCCAAGCCTGGAACTAATCAATTAGGTGAAAAATAATTGTTGTTCCCACTTAATTTAATTTATTTTATCCATACGATTTACTTCTAGCATAATGGAGATAAGTTTTTTTAAAATGGCATCAAACTATGAAGATCGATAACTTCACATAGCCCTAGCTGGTTTGGCTCTGTGGATAGAGCATCAGCCTGTGGACTGAAGGGTCCCGGGTTCGATTCTGGTTAAGGGCACCTGCCTGGGTTGCAGGCTCAACCCCCAGTAGGGGGCGTGCAGGAGGCAGCTGATCCATGATTCACTCTCATCATTGATATTTCTATCTCTCCTTCTCCCTTCGTCTCTGACATCAGTTAAGATATACAGTGGTACATCGAGATACGAGTTTAATCCGTAACCTTGAGGCGTGGGAAACTATGAGATGCTCAAGTTGAGGTAAACTGGTGGGTCGTGTGCAGCCGGCCGATCTGCGTGATTACTCCTATCTCAAATGTTGCTCATATTTCAAAGCAAAAATCGCTCGCTCGACGGCTCGTTTCTCAAAAATCTCGTCTGTTAGGGCACTCATATCTCGAGGTACCACTGTATATTAAATAACTAAATAAATAACTTTGTATAAAACACTTAACTAAAGGAATGATTTACTTGGACACAATACTTGCTTGCGTAGGGCCAGGGACTCTCTAAGAGCATCTGGGAAATGGCAGGGGGGAAGGATTTTCGCATTCTTCACAAACTGGCTGAAACCAGAGTGAAACGGGTCAGGCAGAAGAGGTTTTCAGTCAGCAGAATGTGAGCGTGGACAGTGGCATGCTGCTTATGGCAGTCGTTTCTCTGATCAATACCTTTGTGGAAGCTTCAGGAAGAGGGCATTGCTCAGTGCCATCATCGCTGCACTTGGCAATGATGAGAACTATTGCCATTCACCCTCAAACATACGGATGGGAATCGTAAGAGGAAGCCAGTAGATTTTACACATAAAAAATCTACACATAAAATTTTCTTTCCACGTGAAAAATGAATCCTCTGGAAACAAGGAAACCCCGGGTTAATGTAGCTAAGGGAACAGCCTGCTTTCTGTCTTATCTGAATGCTTGTCCTAGCACCTGCTCACCATCCGCTATAAGTCTCACAGCGTCGTTCTGGAGTAACTGGCTTTTGATTTAGAGAGAGCCCTGGCCAATTTCAGGAACCCATTAGTCTTTTTTGGTAAAAGAATTAGTCAAAGTTCACATTAAGAAGTAAGTCTTTATCAATAGAATCCACAGAAGACTTTGCTTCCTTCCTGTCATCTCTGCAATATGCCGGCTGCCCGGTTTGTATGCGAATGAGAATTTCTGCATGATGCTGCGCATTCATCTTGCTCTGACCCAGAAGCTCCAAGCTACCCACCCATGTTCTCTGGAGCTAATGCTGGATCCACGCCTCTGGCTTTCACAGCGGGGTCTCCTGCTAATCAGAGTCCAAGGTCAAAATCCATTACTTCTCCTCAGCCACAAGATGCCTGCGAATCACACTGTTAAATATCACACAAGCGCAAGAAGCTTCAGGAATCATTATGAAGCAGACTGGATAACGCACCTAAAGTAGAAAAAAAATAACAACAATGAAAACATGTATGTTATTTACCACCCATGAGGCTATACAGCAGTGGTTCTCAACCTTCCTAAGGCCGCGACCCTTGCATACAGTTCCTCATGGGGTGGTGACCCCCAACCATGAAATGTTGCTACTGTTATGCATCGTGATGTAAATATCTGCATTTTCCGATGGTCTTAGGCAACTCCTGTGAAAAGGTCATTCGATCCCCAAAGGGGTCTCGACCCACAGGTTGAGAACCGCTGCTATACAGTGTACTACATAAATTATTACATCTGAACTTATTTAGCTTAAGCATTGCTATTCAACATTTATTTTAAGACCATTTATCACCAAAGAAGAAACTGCGTTCCCAAATGGATAATCTAGCTTTCTCCACCTCACTTTGCTGTTCTGGTATATTCTGCATGCAAATCGAGTGCAGCTTCTCACTGTAAGCCGTGTTCTTCATATCTGCATCACTGCCTTTTAAATCTGATAGTCTCATATGATTTGTTCACTTTGTGCGCTCTTATTTATTGTACACAATAACTGTATGCCTGCTATGTACTTCCTAGTAGATTATAATAGCTTTCCAGGACATAAAAGCAGTCACTCTGGTTGCCTCTTAAGAGTAGACTGATCAAGACATGAACAGAGCCGAGGCCGGTTTGGCTCAATGGATGGAGCATCGGCCTGCAGACTGGGGGGTCCCAGGTTCGATTCCGGTCAAGGGCATGTATGTTAGTTGTGGGCTCATCCCCAGTGGGAGGTGTGCAGGAGGCGGCTGATGGATGTCTCTCTCTCATTGATGTTTCTAACTCTCTATCCCTCTCCCTTCCTCTCTGTAAAAAATCAATAAAATATATTTGGGAAAAAAAAAAGACATGAACAGAAGCAATGATCTCCCGTAGATCTCCCCCGGGACATAATGAATTTGGGTCCAGGATGGTAACACTGAACATTGGTGGTGGTGAGATATAGTAAAATATTCATTGATACACACACACACACACACACACACACACACACACACATACATGATTTACTAAAAGAGACTATCCGGATATGAGAAGTTGAGAGATATTAAGAATGACTCAGAGGCATTAGGCTGAGATCCTGGGAGAATGGACTTAACGTTTATTGAGTTAGGAAAGGCTGGGAAGAATGCATATGGGAAGGTTGAGATCACTTCCAAAATCATGCTATCTTTATTAGAAAATGCTATGCTTATGAAAGTCACTGTAATCGAGTGTTTGCCTCGCGTGATGCTGATGGCAAACAAATTGTTTACATGGGTTTTTATCCTAATCAATACTAACTGGTAAGGTTTAAGCAGACTTCTTGTTGAGTGGCATTTTATGTTTATCTCTTTTCACAAAAATAAATATTATCCAGATATTTCTCTTTTGCCTTTCAGAGTCCTTTGGCTAAGCAGTAGCATTCCATATGCATGGCATTGTAACGGTCCTTTTTCACGGAAATTGATGAAAGGTGTAATCAAAAAGGAAGTGTCAGAATCAAGCAGCTTAGAATTATTGCCTTTGGGAAGATAAACGGGCAATGATCCTTTCTTGTTTGTTTTTTTCAAAAGTAATACCAAATGCTCTGCAATTGGAGTTGTGCTTTTCCTATATAATAAAACCCTAATATGCAAATTGACCCAACAGAAAAATGACCGGTCGCTATGACGCACATTAACCACCAGGGGGCAGACGCTCAATGCCAGAGTTTCCCCCTGGTGGTCAGTGTGTTCCCACAGGGGGAGCACCACTCAGCCAGATCTGGGCTCATGGTTCGCAAGCACAGTGGCGGTTGTGGGACCCTCTTCTGCTTCTAGGCAGAGCTAAGGACCACTCAGGAGATGTCTGCCAAGGGGTCCTGGGCTGCGAGAGGGCACAGGCCTGGCCGAGCCCCCTCAGCCCCTGCAGTGCACAGATGCCGTACACCCAGTCTCTAGTAGGCATGTACTGAACAGTACATACAAGGGAAATCGCTAGGGGAGGATGCATTGGAAGCATGATTTCACAAAAATAATGATAGAGAAATGAGAGAGCAGCGGGCAGAGAGCACCACTCTGTCACCTTAATGTTATTTTTATCAGCAGTGCAAATAAAATATTCAGTCAACATCTGCTTATTTTTTGACATCTCGCCATCAGCAGGTTAAACTGAATTTCTCGCACGGAATAAATGAAATGAGATGTTTCCTGTCACTGTGCTCAGCACAGGCTCCCCAGTCTCTGTTATGACTCTCGCAGATCAAAAATGTAAGGGAAAAGTCTAGTTTGAAAGAGCTTTATTGATAGTTTTTTGATCGATTAATTTCGAATGAGGCTGGCTGCTTTATGTTTGGCTCTCAGATAACCTTTAGACCCCAAACAGCTTCAAAAGCCATTTCTGCCGCTGCAGCAAGCGGATGTCATTATGCTAAGTGAAATAATTGGATCATGGCATCATGGATGAGAACATAGAAACTAGGTAGATCAGATAGATAAACAGATAGACAAGCCAATATATAGATGCATCCATGGGCAAATAGATATAGGTTAAACATCCACATATATGTAGGCTTTTAAATACATCTAAGGTGAAAACACTGAAATAAATAGTAGTTGGGGGTTACTTAAATTTCTACATGTGAAATTTAACAGCTATGCAGGTTGGATGGGCTTACAGGCATTATATCCATAGGCAAACAAACACAACAGAATCCTCTCTAATAAAAGAGAAACATGAAAATTGACCATACCTCCGCTACACCTACAAGCCATGCCCACAAACCAATCAGGAGTGATTATGCAAATTAACCCAAACAAAATGGTGGTTAATTTGAATATACTGGTGTAGACTGAAGACTGAAGGCAGTATAGAAGGAAGCCAAGTGCTACAGAAGGGATGAAGATACAAGCAAGTGGGGTGGTGGAGAGGGGAGGGAAACAGGCAGGGCAGTGAAGACTGCTGAAGCAAGCCCTTTTATAGGAATCTTCCTTCAATGGGCCTTTAAGAAAAAAAATATATATATATACATATATAAAAATATACATATAATATAGCTTCAAAATGCAGTGCTTTCTTGTTTTAAAAAACAAAGAGGAAACTTTTGAAATACATGAATGGCAAGAAACTAAATTTGGGCTTTTCGAAAACACGCGATGTTACTGTGGAAGGAACGGCAGAGGAAAGTGGTTAGAGGAAATGTGAATCAGCATGAAATGAGATACGTTGAGGGTTATTGAACACTACTCATTTTCATGGAAATAGGACGAGGATGTTTAGCACAGGTGTTTCCGTAATTGTGATGCATTAGGAAAATTAGCCGTGTTCAATGGCCCTCGGACGCTCCCTGACACGGGGATGTGGAATGGCCTTCCGCCACCACCGAGAGACTTGATGGGAGGCAGGTACTGTCCCATTAAGTTCCAAACCTGTTGGCGGTTCTGGTGCCTTGTTTTGTTCATATAAACCTTCCTCTCAACATTTGTTTTTTTCCTGAGAAAAAAAGGCAACTAACAGGAAATTAAACTCAATGTGATCAACTCAACCATGTGGAAGAAAGCACATACAGTATTAGGGAACACAAAGACATGGAGCAGGTAGAACCCAAGGTTGAAGAGTTTTCTGATGTGGGAACTCTGACCCTGAGTCGAAGCCACTTTCCTACTGAGAAGCAGCTTGCCTTCACCTCTGAGATTCTAGAGACTATTTCAAGGGCCTTGGACACAGCCATTGAATAAAGCTCCCTGAGAGAGTCCCGTGATATGTATTCATATTCCATAAATAACCTCATCTCGCCTTAAAAGTCATCTACGGCCCATGCATGTCACCCCTCACCATTGAACAGAGGGGTAAGATGGATGAGCCTCACATGAGTTTTAAGGCAAGATGCGGTTATTTAAACTATCAGCGTACTGTGCTTGCTTGCTTTGCAGAGAGCATAAATATTAGATGATACAGAGAACGTTCCTTAGTAATCAGCAGAGATAAAGTGGACGGATTATTTTCTCATGCTAAGAAAGATGGGGAGGGGGCCAGGGAATCATGAATATTTTACTGAACCTTGTTTCCAAAGCCCTGAATTCAAAGGCAGGATTGCCCATCACTGGAAGGCGATGCTTCACTATTGACAATCTTCGCTGCATTTTTAACAAGCAAATGAGTCTATAACTACCTAGTACACACTATTATATCCAGATATTTTATTAGCAGTTAAACATATGCAAACAGTAGTCTCAGGTCAAATAGTTGACTGGATGACTAAAACATGGCCTCTTAATAAATTGCTGTGTCATTGTTAAGAAAAATCTGGAGGACATTATGTTGAGTTAAGTGATTGGATTATGGCCTCATTGATAAGAAAGTAGAAAACAGGTAGATAAGACAGATAAACAGTTAAGCAGAGTAACAAATTGATGTATAGATACATACATAGATAAATATGTATAGGTCTAAACATCCAAATATAGGTAGATAGGTTTTTAAATATATTGCTAAACACAAATACATTTCTTTTATACAGTAACACTATATGTTTTCTTTATAAAAATGATCTATTATTAACTGAAGCTCTTATACTTAAAATTCAACATTTTAATTTCGTATGTGGGTTTTAGAAATTAAGGAAAATATTTATTGTGTAATGTTAAAGTTTCCCAAGCAATTTAGCCTTAAAATAATTTTGTGAGCCCTTGAAATGTAATTGGTACTTAATTTTAGTTAAATATTTATTAATATACCTTTGAATGAAATGGCTTTTAAAGTGCTATATTTTAGAAGCAAATAGCAATATATTGATAGCCCTAGAGAAGTGTTATGTATGTGTTATGTATGTAAGCATGTTTGTGATAGAAAAACATTACTGATGTTTACTATTAAATAAGGAAAATGAAACAAAGATCTTACATAATTATCTCACTAATTCAAAGTGCACTTATGCCCTGGAAAACATCTCTAAGTACAAAATTAATAGATTTTCAAACAAATTCATTAAATGGTTATTATATTCAATGTGAAATAATTCCACTAACTTAAAGTAAGGATTAATTTAATTAAAGGATTTTTTAATTGGATATTTACTAACATAAATTCAAACAAACAAACAAACGAAACGAGGGTGAAAATACTGAAATATAGAGTAGTAGTTATTTTGTAAAAATAAATGCAATTAAAATTACTTAAAAACTCCAGTATATTTTTATCATTATTTTTTGTCATAAGTTAATTGTAAAAATGTACTGGAGTTTACTAAGATCCATATTAATTAGGGGGTCTCTAAACAGGGATACATACATATAAACCTGTTTTATTTATTTTTAATATTAATTTCCTTGTTCTAGGTAGAATCTTCTCTTATTCTCCCTCAGTAGAATGTATTTCTATAACAAATGGGCCCTGTTTTATAAATTAACTTTAATGAAATGTCTTACTTCATGATAACAAATTTTTGTTTTACTTTATAATAAATAATTTTAAAAATAACAAATAAGAGCCTATGACTAATCCATGGTTCAAAGAACAAGGCACCAAATTTGCCATATAAATAGATAAAGCCCTGAAGTGTTGTCATTCTATGTAAAATTTAAACTGAGTTCATTTCTGTCAATATAGAAGCTTTAAAAAGCAACAAGAAAAACAAGAACAAAGAAAAACAAACAAAACAAAAAACATCCAGATAATCACTTTGATTACCTGAACAGATTTGATTATCCAGATTTTTAATTGGATATATTGAATGGATATTTGATTGTTCCATTGGAAATAAAATATAATGTGTAGAAATGGGCCAAGTGCAGATTTGCAGGAAATAGTTTCATTACATTCCTCATGAACTCTTACCTCTTTTGCAGTAGCTACTGTCTCAAGGCACTTGGTATTACCTTGTAATTTCCTCCACCATCTTATTTACTGACACTGGATTTCTGGGCAGCAGGGATGGGATGAGAGTTTAAAAGATATTGAATCAGTAGCTTTTTCTAATAAATGTCAATTGGAGAAACACTTTGTGGTCAGACACTTAGGGCCAGCCCCTTGGGGAAATGAGATAAATCACTCCAAGTCAAGACTTGTATTTTACTACTACACATTCAAAGGACTTTTATAGAAATTCAATATAACTTCAAGCATTTAATGTACTACTTTTGTCTATCTGCCTCTCCTAAATTTGTTGTGATGGTATTAAATTCAAAGCATTAAACACTGAACTTTATAAGATAATTTATCACATACAGACCCGAACTACAAAACATAGTAAAGGAAGTTTTTCAGACTGAAGAAATATATCACCAGATTTAACTTAGATCCTTAGGAAAGAATAGAAATTAAGTATGTCAGTAAATGTGAAAAATAGTATTAGATCAGGGCTTCAACTATTAACATGACATCATGGGTAAATACTAGATATAAATGTAAAACATCCATCCTATATAATAAAGAGGTAATATGCAAATTGACCTTCAAACCCTTGCACAAGATGGCCACTCCCATGTGGGTCAAAGATGGCCACAACAAGATGGCGGGCAGGAGAAGGTAGTTGTGGGCAACCAGGCCAGCAGGGGAGGGCAGATGGGGGCAACCAGGCCAGTAGGGGGCGATCAGGCCAGCAGTGGGATCAGGCCTAAACTGAGAGTCAGACATCCCCTGAGGATTCCCACATTGGAAAAGGTACAGGCCGGGTGGAGGGATAACCCCTCAGTGCATACATTTTGTGTACCAGGCCTCTGTCCTATCTAATAAAAGAGAAATATGCAAATTGACTGCACATCCACTGTGCCCATAAGCCACACCCACCAGCCAATCAGGAGCAAGTATGCAAATTAACTAAACCAAGATGGCTGTGGGAACGTAGCGAGCAGGAGGCTTGTGTTTACCTGGCAAAGGAGGAAGCCAAGCTTTCTGCCTGCCCTGGCCTGCCTTGGCCTGTGCTCAAAGCTACAAAGTTTCAATTATAGAAGATAAATAAATCCCAGATACCAGAGACTCTGCTTAGGTTGCCAGGAGGCATGGTTGGCCTGCAAACCACCACAGGCCCCTTGCCCAGGCTGCCCCATGCTCCAAGAGAACCCCCACCCTGACCTGGGACACCCTCAGGGCAAACCAGCTGGTCCCTACCTGTGTATCAGGCCTATATTCTATCTAATCCTATCTAATAAAAGAGTAATAGACAAATTGACTGTCATTCCAACACACAAGATGGCTGCCTCCATGTGGTCAAAGATGGCTACCCTCATGTGGAAAGAAGATGGCCACCACATGTTGGCAGGGCAGGAGAGAGCAGTTGGGAGGGATGAGCCCTGCAGGGGAGGAATGTTAGGGGTAACCAGGCCTGCAGGGGAGAGCAGTTAGGGGCTACTAGGCTGGCAGGAGAGTGGTTAAGGGATGATCAGGCTGGCAGGTAGAAGCAGTTAGGGACAACCAGGAAGGCAGGCAGGTGAGCAGTTGGGAGCCAGAGTCCTGAATTGTGAGAGGGGTCCCAGATTGAAGAGGATCCCAGATGGGCTGAGTGACACACAACCCCATGCATGAATTTCATGCACCGGGCCTAAGCAATCAGCTGACTGGCCAACTGGTAGCTATGACATCTATTGACCACCAGGGGGCAGACGCTCAATGCAGGAGCTGCTGAGCTGTGGTGATTTGGCAGCTACAGTTCTTGGGTGATGCACCTGGAACTAGAAAGGAGGGAGCCAGATTCAGGGGTGTGTCACCTGAGAACCACCTTCTCAAAAGCTGGGACTCCTCAGGGGATGTCAGAGGTTGAGGGACGCCAGTGGTGCATAAATTCATGCACTGGGCCTCTAGTGTAATAATAGTGACCAGAAAATAAGGAATAAAGGAAACAAACTTAATTCTCTTGACTTTCATTTACCTGGAAATGTGTGTATTTCATCCTCATTATTTCAAGAATTTCACTGGTTATCTAAGTGGTTGAGTTGACAGTTTTGTGTGAATGTATGCGTTTCCTCATGTGTTTCTGTATGCAATTCTATTGGTTTCTCCAAATTCATTGCTTCCCTGGAAAGTTAGACAACTTTCATACTTATCTTTATACAAGGTATCTCTATGTCTTCTTTCAGATTTCATTTTTAACTTTGGTTTTCGTGTATGATCTATGCTTTACAAAATTTCAACTTACATCTGTATTTCTCCCATAATTCTGTTATGCAGCATTACATATATTTTTAACAAAGAAGGAATACTAATATATCCCAAATGTACAAAGTCAATTGTCTGATAATTTAGGTAGAAACTTGATTGAACAACTGAATTTTCCTCCTGATGAAAATGAGTTATTTGCTTCGCTCGTGCTAGAAAAGAAATAATATTCTCCTTTCTGGTTTAGTTTAAGATCTCAACATAGTAAAATTTTAAAAGGTAAATTTTCAATAATCATAATAACCTGTAGTTATATGTCATAATGCAGATATTCCATCATAAAAAGCTATTTCATTTGCCTGTCATTTTTCAAACTATAACACTTTGAAGATGCTTGTGCAATATCAGTTTAAGCAAATAGGCCTAATTATGAGCAATACTTTAAAATTCTTAAGCAGCCTGTGCAAAGCTTGCTGTACCCGAAAAATATACCAGCAAGATCATTAGCTAGAATTGAAGTAATAAAAGGGAAATGAAGAGACTCTTAGAGAGGTATTTTATGGCCACGAAGTGGCTATTTATGATATACGTAAAATTTATAGAAGGAGTTCGAGAAAATTAATATTCATAAGATTAAATATAATCATATCAATTGTCTCCAAATGCTTTTTCCTCTGGGGGGGAAAAAAAACTGCTGCAACAAAATTTAAAAACAAAGAATTTTGTTGAAATAAACCTTGGTTTTGTATATTTTATTTAAAGGCAGAAAGGTTTTTGTGTGTGTCTAAATATAAGGAATAGATTGCTGATTTATTACGATACACAAGGTAATAACTGTCAAACATGCCCTCCAAAATTAATTTCATTAAATATTTGACTCCTTAATTTTGTAACTTGTGGTTGTGAGTGGCTATGAAACTCATCCCATGCTCTTGATTGAAGAGTTACATCTAGCCACTTCAAGGTTAATTTGGACTGAACAAATCTCTTAAATTTGTCTTAAAATTAAATATATTCTAGTAGGGCAGAAATTTCTTATGCTTAAGTATATTTTATCTTGCACAATAGTCAAAATCAGTATGATGAATAATTTTCCTAAAAGTGCTATTTTGGGTTCTGTTTGCATATAAGTTAGATGAAAAGGAACACTGGCCTCTTCACAGACATTAAATTTATAATAAATTGAACACTGCAAAGGATCAGTAATCCTAGTATCCATATTGATAATTAAATTGGCAAATTTAATATGTATAATGTGATCATTAAGAACACATATGAAATACTTTTCATTTTTTTAATTTTATTTTTATTGATTTTAGAGAGGAAGGGAGAGGGAGAGAGAAATAGAAGTATCAATGATGGAAAAAAAATCATTGATTGGTGCCTCCTGCAATGCCCCCTACTGAGATTTGAACCTACAACCCAGGCATGTGCCCTGACCAGGAATCAAACCCAGGATCCTTTAGTCTATAGGCTAGAGCTGAATATTTCAGGTATCTCCTTCTCCAGAGAACTTGCTTTTCATTTGTTTTTTTTTCTATGATTTAATGATATCCATTTATTTTTTTAAATTTCATCTTTATTGTTGAAATTATTACAGATGTGGATGTTTCCCTTTGATCTTGATATTTTAGATGAACCTTTTATTCTTCAAAATACTAACCTTTATCATAGAATCCCATATAATAAAATAGTAATATGCATATTAACCATCACTCCACAACAAAGATGGCAGTGCCCATAGCGGCGGCATAGGGGTGGTTTCAGGAGATGCTGGCAGTGTTGCCCCGGTGATGCAAGCCCAGTGTCCCATGCCCCAGCTGCGCAGAGGGACTGAGTGCAAGACACTGGTGTCATTGCAGGCAGGGCTGAGGGACACCACCCTCAGAGAGGAAAAGAGAGAAAGAGAGAGAGAGAGAGACATTAGAAACACCATTGATGAGAGTGAATCATTGATTGGCTGCTTCCTGCACACCCCTTGCTGGGTATTGATCATGCAACTTGGGCATGTGCCCTTAACTGGAATTGAACCTGGGACCTTCCAGTCCACATGCTAATGCTCTATCCATTGAGCCAAACCAGGTAGAGAAATGGCATCTTTTTTATTACCTATCAAACATCATGGTTATTTCCTTCTAAATCTAAAACTAAGTCACAGAAGTTATCTCCAATAAAACATGCAATCAGCCGAGACCGGTTTGGCTCAGTGGATAGAGCGTCAGCCTGCTGACTGAAGGATTCCAGGTTTGATTCGGGTTGGGGGCATGTACCTTGCTTGTGGGCATATCTCCACTGTGGGGTGTGCAGGAGGCAGCTGATCGATGTCTCTCTCTCATCGATGTTTCTGACTTTCTGTCTCCCTTCCTCTCTGTAAATAATGAATAAAATATATTTTTAAAAAAACAGGCATTCATATGATGTGGCCATTCAAATTGATGAGTGCTATGCATTTCACAACTGGAGAAAGGAGAATGGGTAGGCTATCGATTATGAGTTTGTACCATGAGTGCCTTAACACACCGTGAAGTGTGCTGTCAGCAAACTTTTCCCTGTCTGTGATATAATTTATACCTTAAACAAGAGGCCTCATGCACAAATTCATGCACAGGTAGGGTCTGGCTGGCCCCAGTCTAGGTAGATGGGGGCTGGGCCTGTCAGGAGGAGGAGACAGAGGGAGATTGGCCATCTTTCAGTTGCTGGCTTTTTATATACTGTATTTTCCGGTGTATAAGACGACTTTTTAACCCAGGAAAATCTTCTCAAAAGTCGGGGGTCGTCTTATACGCCAGGTGTCATCTTATAGGGTGAGTATATCCCAAACTCTATATTTTAACTGGAAAGTTGGGGGTCGTCTTATACGCCCAGTCGTCTTATACGTCGGAAAATATGGTATATAGACTAAAGGCCTGGTGCACAGATTCGTGCATGGTTGGGATCCCTCTGGATAGCCTGCAGTGATCGGGCCAAAACCCACAATTCAACATTGCCTGCAGCTCCTGTTCATCCCGGCCCCACTGTGCTTGTCACGGGCTCATTCCTGAGCAGTCCTATCAATTGAGAGAGGTTCGCACTGTCAAAGCAGAGCTCACCAGCCATGAGCCCTGCATCTGTCTCCCTCCCAAGGGAAGTGGCCTGTGGGATCGAGCTGAAACTGGCTCTCTGACATCCCCTGAGGGATCCTGGATAGCAAGAGGGCGCAGGCCAGGCTGAGGGACCCCACTGGTGTATAACTGGGCCTGGAGAAGGGACCACAGGAGGGTATGTCCGGCCCATCTTGCTCAGTCCCCATCAGCTGGACCCCAGCAGCAAGCTAACCTACTGGTTGGAGCAGCTGCCCCCTGGTGGCCAGTGCACGTCATAGCAAATGGTGGAGCAGCCTTAGCATATCATTAGCATACTATTTTTTGATTGGTTGTTTGGTTGTTCTGCTGTTTGGTCTATTTGCAGCAATCCAGTTTAATTATATCAGATATGCTAGCCCAGTGGTCAGCAAACTCATTAGTCAACAGAGCCAAATATCAACAGCACAACAATTGAAATTTCTTTTGAGAGCCAATTTTTTTAACCTTAAACTTCTTCTAATATCACTTTTTCAAAATAGACTCGCCCAGGCCATGGTATTTTGTGGAAGAACCGCACTCAAGGGGCCAAAGAGCCGAATGTAGCTCGAGAGCCGTGGTGTGCCCTCAACTGTGCTAGCCTAATTACTTGATAATCTTATTCTTACCTGGAAATAAAGCACGCATTTCAACTGCCCTAAGATTGGGAATGAGTTCTGAGTGATCATATCGTTAGGTCATTGATTTCTGGTGAATGCTATAACTTTGGAATGGGAATTAATGCCATGGTTAGCATACCACTGCTCTCCAAAAGTCAACGGCTCTACATACAAACTAACAAAGAAAATTTTAAACCAAAATACTAAGCTAAGTGAAATAAGCCAATTTTGGAAAGACAGACATCACATGATCTCACTTATATGTGGCATCTAATAAACAAAATGAATTAATCAACTAAATAAGACCAGAAGCAGGGAGTCATGGAACAGACAGACATACTTTAATGTGGGGCTTGGGGAGGGACAAGAAGATATAAACCAAAGAGCTTACATACTCACTTGCCTAGTCCATAGACATGGGCTATTGGGGAGTGAACCCCGGGGTATGTGGGTCAGGGCTTGGAGGAGGGGTGAATGGGGGCAAAATGGGAGATACCTGAAATGCTATCAAGAATAAAAAAAATATATCGTTAGTCGAAATCAGTTTGGCTCAGTGGATAGAGCATTGGCCTGTGCACTGAAGGGTCCCAGGTTCGATCCCAGTCAAGGGCATGTACCTTGGTTGTGGGCACATCCCCAGTGAGGGGTGTGCAGGAGGCAGCTGATTGATGTTTCTCTCTCATCTCTCTCCCTTCCTCTCTGTAAAAAAATCAATAAAATGTATTTAAAAAATATATATGTATATATCCTTAAAAAAATCAAATAAGTAAATAAATAAATATTGAATAGAATCAGATGTCTCAGAAATTGTTAAAAGCACTAGTTTTAATGAGAGCTGTAATCTTGACACATCGTCTGATAGGGGCTCCCCAATGCAGCTTTTCTGGAACTTGTTTCTGCCTCTCTTGACACGAAGCACTAAACATAACACGCTTTCCTCCACTCGGCGGAAAATGATAACATGTAAATTTTACAGTGGTATTTTATTTGATGCTTACAGAACGTTTTAGCATTGACAAGTTGCAGCTTATTCCGTATAAATTCGGAATTAGAGCTGATTTACTAGGGCCGTATATTGTGAGTTACATAGGCAATATATTCCAAGATATAGATCTATATCGCCATTGCGGTATCGAAGCAGATTGCTTATTTTAGCGTGGCAGGGTTATTTTGCTTTAGGGAAGGAATATTAAATTCCGCGAATATTTGTGGAGCTCATTTCTGTACGTCGAAGAAAGCGCCTGTCCCAAGTGTTTTAAACAGGAGTGCTGTAAAATATGGTGCTTTCTGGTGAGGTACTGCTGTACCTCAAAGTCTGTTCCTTACCCTGGCTTCACGTTCTCAACCTCAGGTGGAATAATCTCTCCTCCAACTCTACCACATGGCTCTGTCCTGAGGGAGGGAGAGAGAGGGAGAGAGAGGAAGAGAGAGGAAGAAAGTTGTTTGAGGAGCTGGAGCATTAAAAAAATCACGCTTTGCAATAACACAGGGGTTTTCTCTCAAAATGTCACTGGGTCATATTGCTCGATAGTTCTTGCTTTCTCATTCCTGATCTCACTATGAGTACCTGACTTTGTTAATTCATACATGTCAACAACCACATAAGGTAAAAATAATTCTAATTATTATATTTTATTAAATTTATTGGGTGACATTGGTCAACATGAACATACAGGTTTCATGTGTGGATCTTTATGTTATAAGATCTGTTTATTGGACCACGTGCCCATCATCCAAAGTCACATCTCCTGTCACCTTGAATTAGCCCCCCTTCGCCCCCCACCCCTTCCCTCTGGCAGCCACCTCTCTGCCGGCTGTGTTTTGCTTATTGGAACTGGCATGTTAAACAATGATTGTTGACAACATTACAGATGTCCCCGCGTGCCCCTCTGGCCATCTACACTGCTGTCCCTGTCCCTGTCCATGAGCTCCGCATGCTTGTTCTTTTTCTCTCCGTTCTACAACTGGGAAACCTAGGGCCAGTTCGAGGGTGAGCAGAGTTAATATCTGTTCATAATCTCTGCTTTCTTCATGTTTCATGTCAGTTTGCCTGAGAATAATTGCAGCAAACATTTATATTCACCCATGTTGTCTAAATAAATAATGGAACAATTAAAAAAAAAGCACTGACAATTCTTACTGTTAACGTTATTGGCTATTTACTGCTAGTTTGGGGAGAAAATGTTGAGCAAAAATGAAAGCAGCCTGTTGAGAACCATATATATATATATATATATATATATATATATGAATGAGTTCTTTGCTGAATCAAATGAGAGTGTTTGATTAATAAACATTATGTTAATATATATACATATTATATGTGTGTGTGTGTATATATATATATATTATATATATATATATATGTAAAGATATATATATATATATATATACATACATATAATGTGTGTGTGTGTGTGTGTATATAAAGAAGTGGTGTCAGTAACCAATACATTCACTATTTTAGAGATTGTTTACATTTCTTTTAAAATACCACCACTATTTAAAATCCTATCTAATGAAAGAGTGATATGCAAATTAACCATCATTCCATGACAAAAATGGTGGCTCCATAGCCACAAGATGGCGGCGCCCAGTCCTCTAAGCCTCACCGGAGTCCCTGCAGAGTAAACGGCCTGGAAGAATGCTGCCCAGAGGCCCTCCTGACCCTTTATAAAAAACAAAAATAAATTCATTCCCCACAGAGGGATCCCATCCCATCCCCAGCCTTAGGTCTCAGCCTGGGAGGGGTGTGTGGCCCCATGGAGTGATCCTATCCCAGCCCCAGCCTGGGGTCACAGCCACTGAGTCACACCAGCCAGGCAGATATGGAGGAATCTTAAATGTTTCTTTTTTTTATATATGTTATTGATTTTTTACAGAGGGGAAGGGAAAGGGATAGAGAGCTAGAATCATCTATAAGAGAGAAATATTGATCAGCTGCCTTCTGCACACTCCCCACTGGTTATGTGCCCCAACCAAGGTACATGGACTTGACTGGAATCGAACCTGGGACCCTCAAGTCTGCAGGCTGTGGCTCTATCCACTGAGCCAAACCAGTTAGGGCTGTCCAATATGTTAAAGAAAAAACCTTATCTAATAAAGAGGTAATATGCAGGGGAGGGGATTTGGGGGTGACCCAACTGTCAGGGAAAGGCAGTTGGAGACGATTAGGCCAGCAGGGGAGCAGTTAGGTGTCAATCAGGCTGGCAGGGAAGTGGTTAGGGGGTGATCAGGCTGGCAGGCAGAAGTGGTTAGAGGCAATCAGGCAGGCAGGTGAGCAGTTGGGAGCCAGCAGACCCGGATTGTGAAAGAGATGTCTGACTGCCTGTTTAGGCCCTGCAGTCGGACCTCCCCCAAGGGGTCCCAGATTGGAGAGGGTGCAGGTTGGGCTGAGGAACACACAACCCCATGCACAAATTTTGTGACCCGGGCCTCTAGTTAAATTATATTCATTTAGTTACATCTGTTGATGGATGGACTTCAGCCATGATGGGAATATTTACACCAGGGAATTTGACAAACAGTGGAAAAAAGGACTTGATTCACTATTTTGCTGATAGGCTAGTCTTAAGAAATGGATGGGGACATGTTAGTAATGCACATTGAACATAGAAAGTTGCCAGATCTAAGGTCATTACCATGTGACTAATATGCACACATGCATACACACACACACACACATGAGTAAATATTCTGTTATTAATCAAACACTACCATTTGATTCAGCCAAGAACCCATTCATATGAATGACTAATGAGGGATTTCCAAGATACATTTTCATTTCACTCATGGTAGCTGCTAAATAAGCTTAATATTAATATTCATGTCAAAAGTGCCCTCCTTTATCGATAATATGAGCAATCTCTGTGTTTGTCGTTTCATTTTTTCAAATCACGGTGGAATTGCAAACATTAGTTTGCTACAGATACAAGAGTCAGCAAAAATCAATAGAAAGCATTCTGTGAAAATCAATTTGCTATATGGAATTACAAGAGGGCATTGTATTTTTATTATTATTTGTAAATTGTGTCCCATATATCTTTTGTATCCATACGAAAAATATAATACACTCATACATTATTTTCACAGAGTTCATTGTTAAGCATTTACCAGCACACTCCTGCAAATGACTCATCTGTAAAAGCTGCAATATTGAAAAGAAATACGTCGTTTAGGAAATCTTAGTGAAAATATTGAAAGGGTATGAAGATAGAAACATAAACATAAAAAGATTGTATCAGGAATCAGTAATAAGTTAATGGAAAAAGTATAAAGACCGGCAAACAAATATGTTTCATTTCAAGAAAATGTTTTCTTTGCTTCTTAATCAGTTTTGTGGTGAGCAGTGTTTTAAGAAAACTCCCAAGGATCTCTGCTCCTGGACATTCAGGCCCTTCTGTGGTCCCCTCCCACCAACTGTGGCCTGGACTTAGACCCTTATTTCTAAGGAAAAGAATAAAGTGGCAGAGACCGGTTTGGCTCAGTGGATAGAGCGTCGGCTTGCGGACTGAAAGGTCCTGGGTTTGATTCCGGTTGGGGACATGTTACCTAGCTTGCGGGCACATCTCCACAGTGGGGCATGCAGGAGGTGGCTGATTGATGTCTCTCTCTCATCGATGTTTCTGACTTTCTCTCTCCCTTCCTCTCTGTAAAAAATAAATAAAAAATATTTTTAAAAAATCTGTATAAGAATAAAGCAAAAGTGGGAGTAATCCAGCTTTGAGATTAGACTATAAGAGACTGACATCCATCTTGCTTGCAACCTGTATCACTGGCTTTTTTATTTTTTTTATTTCTTAAAATAGATTTTTACTGATTTCATAGAGGAAGAGAGAGAGAGAGAGAGAGATCAGTGATGATGCTTCTGTCTCACCTGTGTGCCCTCTACTGGGGATTGAGCCCATAACCCAGGCATGTGCCCTGACCTGAAATCAAACCCTGACCTCCTGGTTCATATGTTGATGCTCAAACACCGAGTCATGCCGGCCAGGCAGCTGGCTCTTTTGTAGTATTTTCTCTGAGTTCACGGTCATGAACTGAAGTCAGCCAACAGCCAAAGCCCATGAAGAAGTCAAAGCCCTCTTTCAACCACACTCAGTAAATTGAATCCTGTCCACGATGCTATGAATGGTCTTCCCAAGTCAGCCTTCCTGGGAGGCCTGACCCTGACCTACACCTTGATTTCAGCCCGTGAGAACTCTCTGCTAATCCTTACCCAGGTTCCTGACCTACAGAAACTTGGAAATCATCAGGTTTGTTGTTTTAAGCCACTAGATGTTGGAGGACTTTGTTAAGCGGTAGTACAAACATCACACAAAAGAAATTGAGATGAATGTCCATAACCGGTTTGGCTCAGTGGATAGAGCATCGGCTTGCGGACTGAAAGGTCCCAGGTTCGATTCCGGTTGGGGGCATGTACCTTGCTTGCAGGCACATCTCCACTGTGGGGCGTGCAGGAGGCGGCTGATCGATGTCTCTCTCTCATCAGTGTTTCTGACTTTCTATCTCTCTCCCTTCCTCTCTGTAAAAAATCCATAAAATATATTTTAAAAAAATTAGGTTGGCTCAGTGGCTAATTGCATTTAAGTGGAAAATAATCCATGATCTTAGCATCCTTAATTATTACCCGTATAAACTATATTCGTCTTAAAATAAGGAGCAACCTGGTTCTTTCAAAATGCTGTTTGCATTTTTTAAAACTTAGTTTTAAAGTTTTTTCTTTGTAACTCAGATAATTATACTGATATTTCCACATCAGCATTGACATATTGCAGAAATATAAGGAATTTAGAGGGAAATAATCTGAGATGTATGTCTTGAGACCACCGTTACTTCATATGTGGGCATTTCATACTCATATTTACTTAAATATATGCTTAACAGTGTTTTTGCCTTTTAAAGTTAATTGATTTTTTTCCTGTACATATTTATCACTTATCATCCAAGCTTTACTATTGGCTTCTTCTAACATTAAATTTCTGTAACCCCCTCCCCCCAGCTTAGTAATTATGATTTGCAATTTATCACTTCTATTTTGGAAAAAAACGTAACTAAAATGTAACTCTCATGTGTCCATATTCTTATTTTCAGTGAAGTAATTCCTTTCTCTGTTAATAAATTTAATTGGCTAGCAACATAATTATTTATGAAGGCTAGACATGCTACAATACACATGCCGTGTTTATTGACAAAATTGATGGTCTAATGAAGTCAGCTTGATTAAGGAGAAAGAAAACTTCTAATACAATTACTTTTTGTATGCCAAACATATGTTTCGATAAGATAGATCTTCTGGTAGACCTCTATGTCTTATTAGATGTCCACTTAATAGCTAAGTGCTTTTACAGCAATATTTAAATAACTCTAAATGATGTTTTCCTAACCTATAAAATTCATTACTCTGAAAACAATGTAGATATTATGGCCATAAATATTTCTAGAAAGCTTGTATTTGAAGAGTAATGACTTGGCCTAGATTGATTTTGAATGCTGTTATACCTCCATTGCAATGGTAATGAAACCTAAAACGGGATGATCTTTAACAAGCTTTCCATTCTAGCAATTTTGATAATTTGCATTCATTAAGGTGACAAAGGTTGTTTTTGAAAAACCATTCTTTATTCATCCAAAGACATATTTTATGAGAATATTTTCATCCATCGATGAGCACGGGCAGAATACAATAAACAGAAATAATTTAAGTTTTCTATGAATAATGAAATAAATGTTTTATTTTTATTTTTTTAATGTATTATATTGATTCTTCACAGAGAGGAAAGGAGAGGGATAGAAAGTTAGAAACATCGATGAGAGAGAGACATCGATCAGCCGCCTTCTGCACACCCACCATTGGGGATGTGCCCGCAACCAATGTACATGCCCTTGCTCGGAATCGAACCCGGGACCCCTCAGTCTGCAGGCTGACGCTCTATCCAATGAGCCAAACCGGTCTCGGTGAAATAAACATTTTAAAACAGCATTTCAGTATATGGAATTAAGAGAGCAGATATTCATTAGGGAACATGCAATTACTAATAAAATTTTCTGACCAATAATAATAAACAGGCAGAAAGAGGATTTGCATCTATAGAGAATAATCTGTTATATAAGTTTTGGGTTACAATCTGAATTTAATGATATATCAAGTCAAGGGCTGTTTAGCAGAAATTTTAGATTCAGATATTGAGAAGTCTTTTCGGAGTTGGGGTTCTGTGTAACAGTATAGGCAGAACTTAGCGTTAGTTTCAAAAACCTAAAATCACCCTGCTTCCCTCAGATAACAGAAGGAATAATTTAAAAGGCAATACGTGGCCGAGACCGGTTTGGCTCAGTGAACAGAGCATCGGCCTGCGGACTGAAGGGTCCCAGGTTTGATTCCGGTCAAGGGCATGTATATTGGTTTCAGGCACATCCCAAGTAGGGGGCGTGAAGGAGGAGGCTGATCGATGTCTCTCTCTCATCGATGTCTCTGGCTTTCTATCCCTTTCCCTTTCTCCCTGTGAAAAAATCAATAAAAATATATTTTAAAATAATTATGAAAATGGGGCTATTAATATACCTCAGTTCATCTTTTAGCCCTGCTAAGAATACGTTCCAAATAATTAAAATGTTCCGTATCAATGCCTTAATCACTTCCCACTGGGAGGAAGTGGGAAGAACCGATATTCTCTAGTAAAAATTATTTCTGAAATAAAAGTGCTTAAAAAGTACCAGGCTAGCCCTGACCGGTTTGGCTCAGTGGATAGAGCCTCGGCCTGTGGACTCAAGGGTCCTGGGTTCAATTCCGGTCAAGGGCATGTACTTGGTTGTAGGCACATCCCCAGTAGCGGGTGTGCAGGAGGCAGCTGATGGATGTTTATAACTCCCTATCCCTCTCCTTTCTTCTCTGTAAAAAATAAATTAAAAAAATATTTTAAAAAAGTACCAGGCTAAGTTGAACAACAATAGGGCTATGGAAATTGGTACGTTGTATGTGCCTGAAAAGTGCTTACATTTCAAGGCAAAATATTTGAATTGTGTAACAGGGCTTTAAAATAATAGCTGCTCGTTATTAATTTCCTCTGGTATTTATTGTCACAGTATTAATCATGATGAACTCATTTGGTATTAATGTGCATGTCATAACCAGTTCTTGGGGATTTCAACAGTGATTTCTGCAGTGATTAATCGCACAATTATTTTATGGGGTCACCAATTTTCTGCAGACCTCCTACTTGACAAAAGGGTGGGAGCGGCATTTCTGCAGGTGGCCAGGACAGCAGGTACATTTGTCTTGTGTCCACAGAGTCAAAATTAATCCCCGTGTTGAAATCTCAGGAGCTCATTTTTTTGCTATTTTCATTCATAATCTCAATATGCCAAGTTGATTAAAGTAGCATCTTTAAAGGATTAATCATCTAGTGTAAGTGACTACATTTTAAATATAAATGGGAGTTGGGAATGTGAGGAAATGGATCATTTAAAAAAAGAAAAAAAGGTCAACCGAAAAATGAGTTCTCAACTAAAAAATGGGAGCAAGTTGGGGGATCATTCAAAGGGTAACTGAACATAAACCGAAGGGGAAATGTTTCCACCCTCTCAGGACCCGTAAGACCTTCACAAGGTCCACCGGCTCTCAGGAGCATGAAATGGATTGTTTGTAAGGGCAAGAGGTTATGAATGACAGGTTTACTTATGAAACTTCAGGGCCACGAGGTCTGTCAACTATTTAAATTATATGAGACACTTAGGTGTGTCCAACTTATTATTTTAAAATAACCTATCTGAGCACAGCCAGCGTGGCTCAGGGCCTGAGCATCTATGAACCATGAGATTATGGTTCGATCCCTAGTGTGGGGTGTGCAGGAGGCAGCCAATCCGTAATTCTCTGTCATCTCTGATGTTTCTCCCTCTCTCTCCTCCTTCTTGTTCTCTCTCTTGAATCAATAAAAATATATTTAAAAATAAATAAAGTAACCTACTTCATTTTCTTATATTTAAATTACATTTTTGTTTATTTGCTACCCATCCTCTTTTCCTCTATTTTTTTAAAACTAATTCACCAAAGGAAGATGAGTGAAAATAGGATGTATGTAAATGTGGTCCGTATCTCTTTCCTGGCCCTTTATCTTCCCTCTCCCACTGACCCCAGTCCAAGCAATTACACACATGAAGGGACAACCTATTACACACATCAGGACACTGGTTCTTCATATTTCAGTATCATTTCTCAACTTTGGGTGATCTCATTTCCAAACCCAACTTTGCAATATTCTTCCCATCCTTCAAGGATGGCAGCTCCCACGTTTAAAAATTATGAATTTTTATTTGCTTTGCGTTCTATTAGAGGAAATTTTAATGTACTAGCATAGACGTTAGGGAATGGTAGATGACCGGGGTCAGCGGATAATCGCTGTCATCGGAGTAGAACCTTTAACGGAGCATTTCAATCTAGCAGCCAGGGCGCAGAATACAAATATCACCTTTCAGCTCATATTTCATCGTTTTGTTTATTTTATTTTTAAATATGGTTTTATTTATTTATTTTAGAGAGAAAGGAAAGGAGAGGGATAGAAAAATAGAAACATCAGTGGTAGAGAAGCATCATCAATTAGCTGCCTCCTGCATGCCCACCACAGGGGATCAAGCCCACAACCCAGGCATGTGCCCTGATGGGGAATCGAACCTGCAGCCTCTTGGATCCTGGGTCGATGCTCAACCACTAAGCCAGGATTGTTTTATGTATTTTAAAACTAAATTTCAAAAAGAGACTTAAAATGTGCATCATTCAAGATAATTATGCTTTGAGTTAATTTCATTTAAAATTAAAGACGTGAAGAGGTAATAGGAAAACACGGGAGAGAAAGAGGCTTTGGAAGAATGAGGACGGAATAATGGAAACCTCTTCCATTCCAAAGACATAAGAATGGCAAAAACCTATGCGACAGCAGCCACACTGAAACATAATCTGAGAAAACATATTCAAGCTTTGAAGAAAGAATAAGAAGTCTTGAAAAGCTGGGAAAACTGAGAAATCTCTGTGAAACTAGAGCCAGTTATTGAGATAATTAGCAATTCTGCTTAAAATGCTAGAACATTCTGAGATACACAGAAAATCAGTTTTAAATAATTAAGTAGGGAGCAAAGAGATAAAAATGTTTTAAGATTATTCTTGAATTAGTAAAGAGGAATATAAATAAGTTTGTGCTTCTTTTTTTTAAATCTTTTTGAAAAAGTGAACCAGTTTCATTGGCACAATTGTTAGCCCAAATCTGCTTCACAATGTGTGTGTGCCTGTGTGTGTGTGTGTATGTGTGTGTGTGTGCCCATTTGTTCATGTATCCCAATTTTTGTTGATTTGAGAGAGGGATGGAGGAAAGGTAAAAGGGGAGGGAAAGAGAGAGAGAATGGAGGAGAGAGAAACAGATTTATTGTTCCACGTATTAATTCATTAATTGGTTAATTCTACTATGTTCCCCGACCAGGAATCGAACCCACAACCTTGGTGTATCGGAATGATGCTCTAACTAACTGAGCTTCCTGGCCAAAGCAATACACTGTTGTTGTTGTTTTCTTTAAAGCCACAGACTGTTCTCTAAAGAGAGAGGAAAGTACTCATTTATTCTGTGTATTGTGAATATTCATTCCCAGCCAACCGCCAGAAATGCACACTACCTATCTCTATACCAGTCGTGGAGATGCATTTTTCCTTAGACAGATTTTCAGAAATAAAACCTGCGGAAATCCAAGACCACATATGAAAATAAGAGCCATTTTCTAATAATAAAAAGAGGTAAAAATGGTATTGGAAAGAATATAAATCACACAGTTTGGGAGAATGTAGGGAGATGGCAAAAGATCTTGACTAACAAATATAAAGGTTTTATTACATGTCTTGCAAAATTCTCAGCTCATCAAACACACACACACACACACACACACACACACACACAAATGACAATATTTTTCTCAGTGTGTTATGTGTATTTGGCTCATCAAAAACACTCTCTCTCTCTTTCTCTCTCTCTCTCTCTCTCTCACACACACACACACACACACACACACACACTAATGACAATATTTTTCTCAAGTGTGTTATGTGTATCGGCTCATCAAAAAAACTCTCTTTCTCTCTCTCTCTCTCTCTCTCTCTCTCACACACACACACACACAAACTAATAGACAATATTCTTCTCAGTGTCTTATGTGTATCAGCTCATCAAACACACACACACACACACACACACACACACACTAATGACAATATTCTTCTCATTTCAGAGATGACCCGAAAGTAAAGATCGGAAAACCTGCCCAGAGTCACACAGCGACCCCTGGAGTCCGGCCATCCACCGCCACCCCGTCAGTGACCTGCCAGAGACCACGGTAAGACATGTGACTGTGGTCACCAATGAAAGGCTCCCAGGCCACCTGTGTGATTCTCCAAATGGTGAGTCTTTACATTGTCAGTGTCACTTGCAGAATCTCCCTCCCTCTGCAAATCAGCAGGCTTATCTCCCACATGCATTTTAAAGGTGTGTGTTTTGTTTGCGCTTGTTATTAACAAAGTTGAGAAATGGACATGGAGCGTGGCATTGTCAGAGAACAAAACGAGCCATCTTATCTGGAGGTGCGCTGAGGCATTGAGATGTAATCTTGGCTGAGAAAAATATTTCATTTGGGTAGACAAGCTTATCTATGTCCTCGCGTTAAGGCGATTGAAACTTGCCAGGGTTTCTGTTTTCCGTGGCTTTGAGTTATTTTCATTTGAATGGGAAAATGTTAATGTGACGGAATAGGCTTGACACTACTGGGAAGGCTATTGCTTAAATAAAAATGTTTTCTTTACTTCATGTGATTGGGATAGTTAATCAAAATAGTACGAAATCTCCACAGCCCAAATATACTCTTTTACATTTAATTATTCTCTATAAAATGTTTATTTTAAGGTTTAAAAATGATTCCATATAAAGGTGTCAGTTTTATTTCTTAGGTAAATTTCTGTTGATCATGGCAAGCTTAATAGACATGTATGAACATCATGCCTAGCACCAAATATGATTCCATACATATGCATTTTAAACAAATAGGAATAACATGGCATAAAATTAGGAGCCATGTTAAGCTTTTCAAAATCTCCTAAATGTATTATTTCTTTTACTTATGTCTGTTTCTCAGCTAGGAGGAAAAGAGCACGTCCATCATTTATTCAAAAACTGTTAGGACAAAAACTTAATAGGCATAATCTGTGAAATGTCACAAAATGTATTCACTAGAGTCGTTTTCCTATATTTATCATCTAGTTTAACAAACGCCACGATTATATTTCCAGATAGCGCCATGAAGTAATCTTTTCAGGTTCTAATAGTTCAGTGTTATCATTGAAGAAAATGTAATTTAGAATTTGGCGTATCACCTTATCAAGATGTCCGGTTTCACTTACATGTTATTCCAATGGCAAGTGTTTCATAGATGTGCAACTATGTGTGAACTATCCACAGTTATTAAAAAAATGTTATTTCATTATGACGCTGATGGGGGTGGGGGGAAATGGGTCCCCAGCAGGGCAACCCTTTGTATGGAGTTTGCATGTTCTTCCCACGAATGGGAGGGTTTCTACATGTGCCCCAGCCTCCTTCCACATCCCAGAGGGGTGCCATGAGGTGAACTGGCATGTGCACATGCCCCCGTGTGAGTGAGGATGTCCATGACTATGGCCTGTTGATGGATGGGCACCCCATCCAGTGTGGGGCCCGGCTTGCATCCTGAGCAGCAACTCTGAGCTGGAATCAGCAGGTGAGAAAAAGAATTATCTTATTTATTTCTATTAATTTCTTAAAGGCACGTGGAGCCTATGTGGAGCTTCGTGGTTTTGCATTTTTTTATTCGTTCTGCCATCTATTTTGAGTTTATTTTTGAAATATTTTTCTCAGTGTGTTATGTGTATCGGCTCATCAAACACACACACACACACACACACACACAAACACACACATACACACACTAATGACAATATTCTTCTCATTTCAGAGATGACCGAAAGTAAAGATTTGAAAACCTGCCCAGGTTTAAGGGAATAAAGTTTGTGTCTAGATTTCTGAGGGATATTCAGTTGGATATTCAGTTGTTTCCACATCATTTATTGGAAAGACTGTATTTGTTGTTTTGTCTTTGCTCCTTGAACAAAGATCAGTTGACTATATTTATGTGGTCTATTTCTGGATTTATTCCATTGATCTTACCATTCATTCTTTCATCATTATCCCACTGTCTCTATCCTATCTTCATATGTCTTTAAGTTGAGTAGTAGTATCAGTCCTCTGAATTATATTTTACTCCTTAAATGTAGGGTTAGCTACTCATTTTGGGGGCGGGGTGGAGAAGAAAGGAGGAAGAAAAATAAAACTAAAGCCTACACTTGTGAACTAGGAGCAGAGAGCAATCCCTTACTAAGATTAAGTGAAGAAAAAAAAATCAAGACAAAAATGGGAAGCAGAGAATTAAGCATTTGCTGTAAGGCATCAAGGCTAAGCTCATATCAGGCCAAAGGAGGGAAAAGATTTGATCTAGAACCTTGTTTAGAATTGAAAAGGCCTTCAGTTCCTAAGAAGGGCCTCTTCATACTAAGCTCAGATCAGGCCAAACGAAGGAAAGGATTTGATCTAGAACCTTGTTTAGAATCGAAAAGGCCTTCAGTTCCTCAGAAAGGCCTCTTCATCCTGGAGAGTATTATTGGCCTGGACACAGATTCAGCCTCGCGTCTTCTGTTAACCAGCTCCACATTAGCACCTGTCTCGCGGGTTGGCGTGTTCTGTAAGACACACTGATGGAGTTTGGGGCTCTGGAAAAATAATTCAAAGGAATGATTTTATGGGCCAATGATTTTTATTCATTTATTCCTGAAATGTAGAGTAGTCTGCAGCGAGCAGCTTCACTGGCTGTGTTTAGAAAATAATAAAATGTACACAAGGTACTAGTATTTTTATAGTCATCCGTGACATTAGCATTATGTAACAGTCTTCATTCAAAGAGTAATTTAAATCTGCAAAACAACCCAATTAATATTTTTATAACGCATATATAAAATGAGAGATGTAAAAATCTACACGCTTTAATTGAAGATATTTTTTTGTTTTATCTGCCAAAATGTCCCTTTAAAATGCCTTAGATCAGTGGTTCTCAACCTGTGGGTCGCAACCCCTTTGGGGGTCGAACAACACTTTCACAGGGGTCGCCTAAGACCATTGGAAAACACAGATACGGTTCATAACAGTTGCAAAATTACAGTTATGAAGTAGCAACAAAATAACTTTATGGTTGGGGGTCACCACAACATGAGGAACTGTATTCAAGGGTCGTGGCATTAGAAAGGTTGAGAACCACTGCCTTAGATGTTTAAACATTGAACAATAACTTTTAAAATTTTCTGTCTCGTATCTTTATGAAATGTTTTTGCTTTGTGAGAAAATATATGCACCCCAGAAATCTGCTCAGCCCCTCTCTCTTGCCACTAGACCAATATGTAGAGCCAAGTCAGAGCATAATCCATTTTGAAGAGTTCGAGACCTGCTCTGGGGAGAGAGAGACCATATACAAAGGTGCAGCACATCACCAGTCTGTACCAAAGGAGCCACATTCTGAGGGCGCTGGGGAAAGAAGAGGTGGTTGGTATGAGGGTACCCTCTCCTCATAGTGGATTTAGCATGTCAGGTCTCCACAGATTGATACAAGTATGTTCTAGACCATGTAACATGGTCTGATGTAAAAACAAGTTGCCTAAAAGAAATGGAATGATTGCATCAGACTCTACATTCTATTTTCCTTTGTGTTTTTCAAGGGAGCACGCGTAGTGAACAGCAATGATTTGATTTTTTGCAACATGTCTCCATTAAATCTATTTTAAGCTACTGTAATCTCTCATTATTACATCTGAATTACTGTACTTCTTTACTTTTAAGTAGCTCTGGGTCATTGCACGCCACCAAGTGCGATAGAGCAGATGAAAATAGCAGAGGTATTACAAGAAATAAGAAATTCAAATTCCACTCATAATTAAGGATGCAACATTGGAAAACTTAATTTAGAAAAAGATGAGCACACTACCTTGGGGAAATTTGGAAAAGATCAGACAGAGACTGATTATTAAAAAAAAAAAAACACTCACAATTCCTATGTTATTTGACCACAATACTTAGTGACCAAAGATTTAGGAAGAACCAAGGACTATATATATATATTTTTTCTCATAAAAATTTTAATTCCACTTCTACAATTCACACACATATTTTTAAATTTTGTTTGAAACAGTATGTTGAAAACAGGTTAATAAATTTTAATGTTCACATGATCACACAATTATTTTACTTTAATAAGCATAAGAAAACCATAACAGTCACAAATACTAGATTAAGGAATAGTCACACCTTGAAAATACAACAAAATGTCACATAATTTCCTAAGGTGGGTGAAATAAGCTATAGGGAGTATGTATCAGAATTTATTTGGAAATGATCTATTATTAAATTCATCATTTCGGGAGTTCTGTTATCTTATTGAGCCACTCAGTCAAAGCTGGAGGGCTGAAAATGGCCCAAACTAGCATAATCTTTGGATTCTAGCAGTTCAATCCATCTACCCATCCATCCATCTGCTTTTGCCTCCTCCTAATACTGGTCCTTAGCTGCCAGAACCTTTCTTGAAAGATGTACTTGAACCCTTGCTGGTTTGGCTAAATGGACAGAGCCTTGGTCTGTGAACTGAAGGGTCGCAGGTTTGATTTCTATCAAGGCCACATGCCGAGTTGTGAGCACAAGCAGGAGGCAGCCGATCACTGATTCTCTCTCCTCATTGATGTTCTCTCTCTCCCTTTCCCTTCCTCTCTGAAATCAATAAAAATATATGTTTAAAAATGATGCACATGAAATCACATCCTACTTTTCTGACTACACCCATTCAATACTATTAATCTTATTCAAAATAATAGAGAGTCTTAAAATCTTCTACAGAGCTGAAACCAGTTTGGCTCAGTGGATAGAGCGTCAGCCTGCAGACTGAAAGGTCCCAAGTTTGATTCTGGTCAAGGGTATGTACCTTGGTTGCGGGCACATCCCCAGTGAGTGGTGTGCAGGAGGCAGCTGATCAATGTCTCTTTCTCAGAGATGTTTCTAACTCTTTCTCCCTCTCCCTCCCTTCCTCTCTGTAAAATAATCAGTAAAATATATATTTTTTTAAAATTGTCTACAAAGTCCACTATGATTTAATCCCCAGTTACCTTTTTGATGTTTTTCTCCCACTCACCCTCTCCCCCTCCCCCCACACACCCCCACCTCCCTTTGCTCAGTTTACATTGTCTACCTTGAGGTTTAACAGTCAGGCATTTTTATACAATGAGAATTCTATGCTCATTTCTTCTTCACCAATAACCATCGCTTTTAAGTGTTCTTATGACTTGTTCCTTCACAACATGGACATCTTCTTTCCAAACTTAACTTGACAGGACATCTGCATTCCATAACCGATTTAAAACTGCAGGGAAGGAGGGCCCCAGCCAGCTTAACTTTCCTGTCTCCCTTTCTGCTCTGTTCTCCTACGTAGCCCTTATGACCTTCTAGGAAATTATACAACTTTATTTTCTCCTTTGGTCTCTTCTTATTGATTTTTTTGTCTATTTTTTAAATATATATTTTTATTGATTTCAGGGAGGAAGGGAGACGGAGAGATAGAAACATCAGTGATGAGAGGGAATCATTGATCGGCTGCCTCCTATATGACCTTTACTGGGGATGGAGCCTGCAACCCGGGCATGTGCCCTTGACCGGAATTGAACCTGGGACCCTTCAGTCTGCAGGTGGATGCTCTATTCACTGGGCCAAACCAGCTAGGGCATTTTTCTGGCCTCTTTGTTTTCCCATGGTGCCTTTCCCACTCAGCAAATTCCTCAAGAATAAAGATTGGAGCTCCATCATTTCAAACGTGTGTGACTAAGTAAAAGAAGCCAGTCTCAAAAGTCTACCTGCCCTGAGATTCCAACTATGTGACAGTGTGGAAAAGACAGAAAGCTCAGGTGACAGTTAAAAAATCAGCGGTTGCCAAAACCGGTTTGGCTCAGTGGATAGAGCATCAGCCTGCGGACTGAAGGGTCCCAGGTTTGATTCCGGTCAAGGGCATATACCTTGGTTGCGATCACATCTCCAGTTGGGGGTGTGCAGGAGGCAGCTGACAGATGTCTCTCTCTCTCATCGATGTTTCTAACTCTCTATCCATCTTCCCTTCCTCTCTGTGAAAAATATCAATAAAATATATATTTTTTTAAAATCAGCAGTTGCCAAGGTAAATCATCGGTGGAGCTTAGATAACATTTTAGGCATGAAAATATTCTGTATGGTACCATTTGCTGGATACATGTCAGCATATATTTGTCCAAGCCCGCAGAATGTACTAGACTGAGGTCTAAACTGAACTTTTGACTTTGGGTGATTATGATGTGTCAGTGTAATAAGTTCATGAATTATAACAATCAGACCACATCTCCCTGAGCCCACAAGCCCCATTTATAACATTAGCCACTGCGGGGGATATGCTACTGATGAAAATTGTGCAGGTATAAGGATAAGGAACCTATGAGAACTCTAACTATCATCCTCTGAATTTCCCTGTGAACCTAAAATGTCTCTAAAATGTGTCTTTAAAAAAAAAAAACATTCCATCCTCTTCTATCTCTTTTTGCCTATATTTGAATCTTCCTTTCCCATCCAGAAATGATGTTTATCTTAAAAGAAAATAGCAGCATCAGGTATTTTTTTAATCTAATATTTATGGATTTAATCTTGACTTTGTAAGTTCAGGTATCTAGAGGACAAATACTTCTTTTCTCTAAATCGTTTTGACCTTAAACATGAAAGGCAAGACTTTTCCAACCTCCGTCAGTCTCCAAAAGGTATACTAAGGTAAAAAAACAAAAAACAAAAAAAAGACCAAAAAAACAAAACAAAACACACAGCTGTGTGTGTGTGTGTGTGTGTGTGTGTGTGTGAAGAAGTCAGGGCTGATGGCAGTGAAGATGATTATTCACTTTCACCTGTAACTAGAAAATTACATTACAAGAAAGACAAGGCAGGCTAAATTAAAGTTTCAAAATACATTTTACGCATCTGTGTGAAGGGCAAGAATCCTGAAACTGCTATATTCCTGTGAGTTTCTAATGGGAAGTTATTTTAACACGGACCGAAATGCCTTTGCCTTTTATATTTTCATCATAACACATCCATGTCATTAAAACCTCGTGTTTTCATATTGAAATAGAAGACCTGAGTTTGGCTGCCGTGCAGGAAGAATCTACATGGTACATGCCACAGGCTGAGTGCACAGAAAAGATGGAGTTTAATTTGTCCTTGTTCCTCCAGCAGAAAATAATTAGAGAGCAATAGAGAGGTGCTGAACTGCAGCCATGTTTTTTGAACATGTTTAGAGTTACAGTAATTCCCTTTTCTTCTTATCTTTAATGTGATTTCAAATTCCAACTAATTATATTTAGACAAGGTTCTTAAAAGTGAAGTTGATTATAAGAAATTTGGACTCTTAGGTATTTGAAAGTAGCAGACAGTTATAGCTCACCACGTGAGGAGCCTCTTTTCCTGTAAAGTCCAAATGACCTACTTTTAATTACACGTGTCTTACTGTATTAATAGAGCATTTATGATCTGTTCCTTAGGAGGTCCTTAATATATTATAGGGTTATTTTTTAAGGAAATAAAGAACAGTACTTTTTATCTAATTCATATTCCAATTGGTGATGCTTTTACACAATTAAAATTTTAATTTTTTAATAAATATAAAACGTATTGTTTAATGTGAGTTATAAGAAGTGTGTGGCCCTAACCAGTTTGTCTCAGTGGATAAAGCATCAGCCTACAGACTCAAGGATCTCAGGTTCGATTCCAGTCAAGGGCATGTATCTTGGTTGCAGGCACATCTCCAGTGGGGAGTGTGCAGGAGGCAGCTGATCAATGTTTCTCACTCATCGATGTTTCTGGCTCTCTATCCGTCTCCCTTCCTCTCTGTAAAAAATCAATTAAGTATATATATTTTTTAAAGTGTGTGGAATATACATCAATGAGTAAATAAACTGCTTATTTTGAATGTCGGTGGCCTTGTAATTAGGTTAAGAAGTGAAGTAGACAGAACTAGAAGTGAGAAATGTTGGCTTATTCTCATGAAGAATCCTTTTGTGTTTGCTAATTGCTAAAAAAAAAGAAATGGCTTAATCCAAGTTGAATAACTTGATGTTGATTCCTAATTCTTCATCAGAGAGAAGATATGGCTTAGCTCAGTTGCCATGGCTCAGTGGTTGAGCATAAACCTGTGAACCAGGAGGTCACGGTTTGATTCCCAGTCAGGGCACATATCTGTTTGCAGGCACGCTCACCAATAGGGTGTGTTCAGGAAGCAGCTGATTAATGATTCTCTCTCTCTTCATCCGTGATGTTTCTCTCTCCATCCTTCTCTGAAATCAATAACATATACATAAATGGACAACATATATATCAAAAATAAGTTGTCCATTTGACTCTTTGACTTCTCAAAGACTATGCCTTCCAAAAATACATACAAGACCTTAAGTTTCATATGTAAATTTGGTAATTAATAGAGGACTCAGTCACCGTGTGGAATATTAACACAGGCAAAACACGCATTCTCTGTGTCATTGCTCACAGGCAACCTCTTTCGAAAATTGCTTTTTCTATTTACTAAGAGAATTACGGCCTTGGGGGAAAGAATATCATGTAACACTTTCATGTGTGAATCTTTTCGACTGTAATTATTCGAACGGATAACTAAGCACGAATGCTGCCTCGGGGTTAACACGTACCAATTTGTTCCGCGGGTCATCTCATTACAAGCAGATCATCCACCCACCTCAGCCCTGATTCCTTCTCCTTTTTAAATAATTTCACATTCTGGAGAAATATGTCATACTTTGATGAGGTCCTTGCAGGAGTACACCTGCTTAATTGTCTCACTTATTTCCCTGTGTATGAATTCCTTTGTTGTTGGAGTCTGAACAATAGCTGATTTATGAGCACATGGCGGGCCGCGGGAAGAGAAATAAGCAAAACCCTTGGACAAAAAGAACAAACTCATGAGCAAACTCAACTGTGCGTTTTGACTTCTTTCTCGAAAGGAAATCTACGTGATTGAAGCATCTTTCAAGACATTATCGCGTCGATTTAAGCTATTGCCTTCATTTTTCACAAATAAGACCGAGGCATGATTCAAAACTTATTTCCATGATACTTGGCGGGAATCATACCGGGAGGGGCACGCAGCTTGCTTCAGGCGTACAGAGTAAGAAAGTCTCAGCAACGGTAAGCGAAGGCAGCGGTGGCAATCATCGAGAGAATACCTCCCTCATTTATTTCCATGTCACAATCTTATTTAACTCCAGTGCCTCTTAGAAAGAGCGATCTGCATAGCAGTTCAGACTCTATTAGATGCAAGTTTAATTAAAAGTTCAATTCATTAGAAGGTTATTACCATATGAAATCCAAGAGCAGAAATTCACTAGAATAAAATACTCCTGGTATTTTCCTTTTCTTCTCTCGGTGGGGATGGTGTGTTTCATTCTTCGCATCTTAAAAAAAATAAAAATTATCTTTTATTCTTGGCGCCACGTGGGAGGAAAAATGCCCTGGGGCAGATCAAAAGTTCTCAACTCACCTTTCAAGGCAGTAGATGCAATCGGATTGGGCGGAGCTGGAAGTCATGGGAAATAAATTAATTAACCTAAATTACATCGGGCGCTGTCTCTGGCCCTTGGGGTCAGGACCAAGTCGCACGGTGTGAGCGCAGTGGCTTTTGCTTAAGCCATTGCCCTGGGGAGCAATCTCGGGAATGTGGGAGGATGCTGGAGTGTCTTCTTGCATGCTTATTTCTTGAATCGATTTCCTGTGACTTCCTCCACAGGAACTTTGTGTCTCACTTTTATTTTTAAATACGTTTTATTGATTTTTTAAAATATATTTTATTGATATTTTACAGAGAGGAAAGGAGAGAGATAGAGAGCCAGAAACATGGATGAGAGAGAGACACACGGATAAGCCGCCTCCTGCATGCCCTCCACCGGGGATGTGCCTGCAACCAGGATACATGCCCTTGACTGGAATCGAACCTGGGACCCTTCAGTCCCCAGGCCGACACTCTATTTACTGAGCCAAACCGGTTTCAGCTCACTCTCTTGCTCTTATTCTGAAAGCTTGACAATGCATTGCTTCAGCATCGACCAAATCAAACAACTCTTCGGATATATAATCTGTGGTTTTTTCCTTTCTTTTCTTCCGGTTTTACTTCCTACCTGACAGCTTAGCTTCATGGATTAATACTATAAATACTTTATTTCAAAGACTTTTTAAAAGAATATAGGTTTATTGATTTCAGAAAGGAAGGGAGAGGGCGAGAGAAATAGAAATATCAAGGATGAGAGTTAGTTGGTTCCAGGGTTGGAGGGAATGATCATATCCTGCCACGTGGGCTGCGAATCAAGAAGAGTCTTCCCTAAACAAGAGCAATGAAAGCAGAAAACAATTCCAAAACTGGTGTGTCTCAGTGGATAGAGCGTTGGCCTGCAGACTAAAAGGTCCCAGGTTCGATTCCGGTCAAGGGCACGAACCTTGATTGTGGGCACATCCCTGGTGGGGAGCATGCAAGAAGCAGCTGATCGATGTTTCTCTCTGATTGATGTTTCCGACTCTCTGTCCCTCTCCCTTCCTCTGAGAAAAATACCAATAAAATATATTTTTAAAAAATAAAAGAGGAAAACGATGCTGAAATAGGGTTTTCTGGAACCACTGTGGTGTCCCAGGCCCAAAAGCCTTGTCCCTGGAAAAGCGGATTTGTTTGGTAAAGAAACAAACACAGTCTTTCTTCTTGAGATTGGGAGCAGGACTTCCCCTGAAAGTGAGTTCATTCAAATCCCTGCTGTGCTTTCCATTATCGGGGTGATCTTGAAAAGCATCCGGAACCTTCCCAGGTCTCACTTCCGGAATCTGTGAGATGAGGTTTGGTTTCGAGGTGTGTATTGCTTCAGAGTTTCTCCTTAAATGTCTATTTCCAAGGATTTAGCATGATCCTTGTCATTAAGCAAGTGCCCAGTAAAAGGTACGGGTACAGTAATGCTCTAACTTGATGAGACATAATGGATGCACTGGTCGAGTACAAAGCCTGGCTCCCCTGCTCGCGGGGTAACCTTGAGGTAGTCCTTGACCTCCCTGAGCCTTCAAGCGCCCTTCTACCGAATGGGGTAGACACTGGGACAGAAATGTAATATTTAGTGTCCTAGCTAAGATTCCATTTTAATATCAAAGATTAATTTATTACAAAATCACTTATACAAAATTTTCTTTGGGGATTCATTATGTAGGCATGATGTTTTGATAAATTTGAATAAATGGGTAACTTTATTCTTAAAAAACACACACACACATACACACCAAAAAATCTTCTCTGGCCTGGCCAGTGTTGCTCAGTGGTTGAGCATCAACCTATGAACCAGGAGGTCACGGTTCAATTCTAGGTCAGGGCACATGCCCAGGTTGCTGGCTCCATCCCCAGCAGGAGGTGTGCAGGAGGCAGCCAATCAATGATTCTCTCTCTTTATGTTTCTATTTCTCTCCCCTTCTCCCTTTCTCTCTGAAATCCATAAAAAATATATATTAAAAAAAAACAACCTTCCTTGTAGAGACATTATGAGAATTAAAAGGCTTCAGGGCTGGGGGGGCGGGTGAGGGCATGTATGGGAGTGATGTGCGGGGAGACAGTGGGGGGAAATGGACACATATGTAATATCTTTTTTTAAAAATATATTTTATTGATTTTCTACAGAGAGGAATAGAAAATCAGAAACATCAATGAGAGAGAGACATCGATCAGCCGCCTCCTGCACGCCCCACAGTGGAGATGTGCCCGCAAGCAAGGCACATGCCCCCGACCGGAATCGAACCTGGGACCTTTCAGTCCGCAGGCTACACTCCATCCACTGAGCCAAACCAGCTTCGGCAAGGATTGTAATATCTTAATAAATAAATGTATATATTTAAAAAAAGGTTTTACCCAGTGCCTGGCACATCATAATCCAAAAGTGAACATTGCCAATTGTTGCTCTAATTAGAGCTCCTGGCACTGACTCTGCCAAATGCTTGCCCCAGTTTTGGGGGGAGGCCGTGGTGAGGCGGCCTGTGTGTCTGTGCTTCCTCCTTTAGTCGGGGTATCTCCTCTGTCACCCCCTCCACCAGGGGTCCAGGTCTTCAGCCCTCAGCTGTTCAGCTGGGGAGAGAAACGTCTCAGATGGTGCTATGTGAGCAGGGAATCCCTCCCATCATCCATCTCACCCTTGAGTGCTCCTTCATAGCAGTCATCCCAGAATGTAATTATTTTATTTATGCGTCTACCTGTTCCTATTTTTTTCCTTCATTAAATTATAAGAAGCACGGGGGTGCAGAGGCAAGTCTGTCTTCTTCAGCGAGGATGTGGCTGATATATATCGACTCTCAAAATTGTCTGGTGAATGAATACATTTGTTTTCTTTCTAAATCACTGACAGTTAAGCAAGCGCCTCTCCCCAGAAGACCCAGGTAGTATTTCAATTGGGCAGTTGAAGTCGAGGGTTGGTGATTACTTATTTAAGTCCTTATTCATAGACAAGCAGGATGCTCTTTGATATTACCGTGTAAAAAAAATCAAAATACCCTCTTATAATAACACATAAAACAACTTAGTCTCAGGAAAAATGACATACAATTTAGACCAAAGGTCTTTTTGAATACGTAGCTCACAGGAGCAAATCATTCCAAAAACCTGATCATGTAAAATACTCATATATTGCCCAGATCGGTGTGGCTCAGTGGACAGAGCGTCGGCTTGCGGACTGAAAGGTCCCAGGTTCGATTCCGGTCGGGGGCATGTACCTTGCTTGCGGGGACATCTCCACTGTGGGGCATGCAGGAGGCGGCTGATCGATGTCTCTCTCTCATCGATGTTTCTGACTTTCTATCCCTCTCTGTAAAAAATCAATAAAATATATTTAAAAAAAATACTCATATATTGTTTTCTTCCTTCTCCGTGCATTAATTGATGCCCTCAAGTGGAAATTACTTGAAGCTAATACTTCAAGATGTTTTGTTTTCTCAAATCATAGCATTGAGAAGAAAACCGATAGGGAAGAACTACAAAAGAAGCTCAGTATTCCTTTTACCCATTTATCCTATATAATAAAAGGCTAATATGCAAATCGACCAAATGGCAGAACTACCACTTGTGACATGCACTGACCACCAGGGGGCAGACGCTCAGTGCAGGATCTGCCGCCAGTAGTCAGTGCACTTCAACAGGGCGAGTGCTGCTCAGCCAGAAGCCCTGGGCCGGGCACATGGCTGGCAAGGGCAGAGGTGGTGAGGGGAGCCTTCCCCACCTCTGTGGCAGTCGGACATTGACTGAGGGATCCCAGACTACCAGAGGGTATAGGCTGGGCTGAGGTGCTTTCTGCCCCCCGAGAGTATGAATTCCGTGCACCGGGCTTCTAGTATGACTATAAATGGTATTTAATAAGACTGTGTTGGCAGAATTAAGGACATCATTATTTATCAGATATCAGCTGTGATATGATTATTCTGTTGTGGACATAATTGAAAATAGATCATAGCGTTATTATACTTGCTAGGATATAATAAGAAATAAAGAGGCTAGCCTAGACTGGTTTGGCTCAGTGGATAGAGCGTTCGCCTGTGGACTGAAAGGTCCCAGGTTCGATTCCAGTCAGGGGGCATGTACCTTGCTTGCGGGCACAACTCCAGTAGGGGGCATGCAGGAGGCGGCTGATCAATGTCTCTCTCTCATCGATGTTTCTGACTTTCTATCCTCCCTTCCTCTCTGTAAAAAATAAATAAAAATATATTAAAAAAAGAAAGAAAAGAAAAAGAAATCTGGAGCCTAAAAGGAAGTTAGGTGGTTTTGAAATGCCTCCTCGTATAATCTTGCTAATTCTTGCAATTAGGTTGGCTCCATATTGAACGGTATTAGGACAGTCAAGTACAATATCCAATACGGTCACTGGTGTTGGTGTGTGTGAAGATGCTGAAATATATAAATAGGCTGGTGACCACTCAATTGTGTTGCTTCTCTTACATAATAAAAATAAAAACATAATGAACTGTGAGCTGAATGCATCCTGGAATGGCTCATCTATCTTCCACATCTTACAGGTACATATGCCTCGTTTCTTCCCTGTGATTCCCCTGTCGCAGGTAAATTGAAACTCTCTAAAAATGTCCTTGAAACCCCCCAACCTTTACCTCTCTGGGACCCTGACGGAGGATGATGGTTCAATTCATTATAATTGCTGTGTCCCCACCTGTATTTCAGGAACGCTGGCTTCAGTGGTTGGGCAAGGAGACTTTTTCCCAGGTGAAATCATTCCAGTAAAATCTGTGCCAGCGAGCTGTTGCGTATCGCTGTCTCAGTTAAGTAGACCACAGTCTTGGTGGCCAGGGTCATCTCAGCCCCGTATTTCTTAGCAATAGTGAGAAAATGAAAAGTGATGGCATGGGAAGAAGGCTAATCGCTGCTAGGAATGGGGGAGATTTAAATGCACAGCACACTGTCAATTAAATATTAACTCCAAGCTGTCAGCGATAAGTATTTTTTAGTTGTTATTATCTCTTTTTCTACATGATGCTGCTTGTAGTCAAGAGTGCTGTTCACATTTTACTGTTTGGCCAAACACTTGTGTCTTAGTGATCAAAATAGGAAAGTCTCGATGCTTTGATTCCAATGAGTCTGAAACTTTTTTTGCTCTGTCCCTCAACTGCCCCTCCAAGCACCCCAACATCTGTGTCTTTATCTCTGTGAATATCTATATCATGCTAAGTCATTTACTCTGTTTCTTTCTTTTCTTTCCTTTTTTCTTTCCTTTCCTTTCCTTTTCTTTTCTCTTCCTTCCTTCCTTCCTTCCTTCCTTCCTTCCTTCTTTTTTTTCTTTCTTTCTTTCCTCCCTCCTCCCCCCCTCTCTCTCTTTCTCCCTTCCTTCCTTCCTTCCTCCCTTCCTTTCTTTCTTCCTTCCTTCCTTCCTTCCTTCCTTCCTTCCTTCCTTCCTTCCTTCCTTCCTTCCTTCCTTTCTTTCTTTCTTTCTTTCTTTCTTGTTTGCTTATCATTTAAAAACAAAATTTTTGTTCATGTTGATAATGACCTAGAGCAGTGGTTCTTATCCTTTCTAATGCCGTGACCCTGCAATATAGTTCCTCATGTTGAGGTGACCCCAAACCAAAAAATAATTTTGGTGGCTACTTCAAAACTGTAATTTTACTACAGTTATGATTCGGAATGTAAATACCTGATATGCATTATGTATTTTCCGATGGCTTTAGGCGACCCCTGTATTTTGGCCTTTCGACCCCCGCTGGGGTCGTGACCCACAGGTTGAGAACCTCTGACCTAGAGATTATGTAATGCTTGTTTCTCATCTATATCTTTGCAAACCAAGACCATGCAGATCTTTTGCTTACAGCCATGTTTCTTTTCAGGGTGAGCATTCAGAATCTTCTTGTAATTTTCAGGGAGAGAAATGAAAATGGTGAGGAGGGTCTCTGTCTTCTGAATTCCAGTGCCCCGCCCCTAAGCCTCTCTGACACGCCTCATTCTTTATTTTCTTTTTCCATTTCCGGATGCAGAAGCATTTTCATGTACCTGGTGGGTAAACTCAGGACTGACTGCACTCTGCATGTAGGCTGGAGAATCAACTGTGTGTTAAAATAAAGCAACTTTTGCCCTGCTAGCGTGGCTCAGTTGGTTGAACATCAGCCCCTGAACCAAGAGGTCTCCGGTTCAATTCCCAGTAAGGGGCATGCAGGAGCCAACCAATGTTTCTTATCTCTCTCCTTGTCCCTTCCTCTCTCTCTAAAATCAATAAAACCTTATGTGTACACGTCATCAATGGTATCTGAATAGTGGACAGATGGTGGCATTGCCAGTCCGACCCTCTCTGGTTTGGTCCTGGGTATCCTGTAGCGACGCACAGCTGCTGACTGCTCGCATGGCAAGGCATAGTCAATGTCTTCCATCTCTGGCCTGTTTCTCCTCTTGTCTTCGTGGTTGGAGCAGACCTGCCAGTTCCTCTCTATGGCAGGAGTCACTTGGTCTTGGAGATGTTTTCTGAAAGTATATGAACATATTAGGAACTGTTCGACATTGAAACTGGGACTCATAACTATTGGATTTTGAGATTGGGACTCAAACATTTTTGTTCTTATAAGTTTATTTCTAGCCTATAGAGGCAAGATTTTTTTAAAGAAAAGAATTGGAGGTGAGGGGAGGGAACAGATAAGATACAGAGGCAAAGAAGCAATGAACAGACTGTCATACTATAGTGGGAAGGCAGGAGAGGTTGGGGTGTGAGGGGCCTGTAAGAGATCAACAAAAGGACTTGTATGCATGTGTGTGAGCATAGCCAATGGATACAGGACATTCGTTGGGGGTAGGGGACAGGTGAGGGCATGTATTGGGGGGTGGGGAAGGCCAGGGGAGGTCAATAGGGAAAAAAAATGAGACATATGTACTACTATTTGTAATACAGCGATACCTCGAGATACGAGTGCCCTAACATACGAGATTTTTGCTTTGAAATATGAGCAACATTTGAGATAGGAGTCATCGCACGTATCGGCCAGCTGCACACGACCCACCAGTTTACCACAACTCCAGTGTCTCATAGTTTCCCCTGCACCTCAAGGTTACGGAACAAATTAAACTCGTATCTCGAGGTACCACTGTACTTTAAACGATAAAATATATATATTAAAAATAAAATAAAATCAATAAAACCACTTTTAAAAAGCAACTTTCTATTAAACCATCCGTTCTGAGCACTCATCTTTTCTCCTTTCATCCTTCTGCCTCGCTTCTTCCACTATTTCTGAGGCTCAGAACTTTTCTCATTTAATACTGTGGTTGCCTCTGCTTTCCTGTGCCAACACAATTTTGAACCTTCATCTTCGCCACATCTGCAAATCCTCTGTCCACTGCTGACCTCGTCCTGACACCGCTACTACCGGTTTCTATTTTTTTCTATTTCTTTATGTTCCTTTAATGAAATTTCAGGGGCGAGGGGAGGCAAGTTCATGTGTGAGGAGCAAGGTCTTTAACCACCAGCTCCATAAAGATTTGTGAAATTTAATTTTGGCCCAGTGGAGCTCGTTACAGCTCTGAAATTTTAAGAGCTCGGTCTAAATCATCTAACACAGGGACATAACCGCTAAAGGCATATATTTCACAAATTTAATTTTTAAATTGTGTATTTTATTTTACTTTGAGGATAGTATAGCTTTTGCAAAGAAATAAAAATGCAGGATCATACCAAGTAAACATGAGGACATTTTCTTCGTATCCTTTTTTAACCTATTAAAATACCTCATGCTTTACACCCTAGCAACTCATAATTAATCCATGAGCAAGATTATTCGGGAAAGAAGCAGATGACTTGAGGTAGGACAAAGGAATAAAAGAAGCAAACCTTTCAATGGAAACATTGCAACAACTTCGTTCTCTGTAAACATTTTTCCAAATAAGTGGCATCGCTCAAATAAGGGTCCGAAAAAGTCAATATAAAAAGCCTGGCATTTGGATGAGGCAGTGGAGAACACCCAAACCATAGACTTTATAATTCTCAAAGCCTGCTTCTTAGAAAGCCCTGTAGTGACATTATTTTGCAAATTAAGTTAACAGGTGGAATCCCTGTTCTAGCCTGTTTCACATAGCAAATAGGTATTTAGATATTCACAAAACAGTAAATATTTCTGAACTACCTAACTCTCCGCAGTTCTCTGGTATTATGAAATAAGGGGGCGGATTCCCTAGAAATTCTATTCTTTCCAATAGAGAGAGGGCAGGTGGCATGCAGACGCAGGCTTTCCTGAGGCTGCCGTTGTGTAGACAATGAGTGCCTTCCAGCACCAACGGGCATGGCATAATAGTTAAGAATGTTAAAAGCACAGAAGTGGTTTGTGTGAACAGTGGTTTGACTGGAGATTTACCTCCTCTTGGGTGAATGCATATGGTCTTCAATTCCCATTCAATCCCTTCAACCCGCTCTTGTTTATGAAAAACTGCCATTATGTTCTGCTTTGAATCCCCCCACTTTAATTTCATGGCATGGTATTCAGTCTTCGAGAATAATAAAAGCTCATTAAAGTGGGCATTAAATATAGAAAGACAAAGGACTGCTATTCTGAAACTCCGTTCTGCCAAGGACCTTGCGTCCACTCCCTTTTCATTTTCTATTTTATTTACCCTTCGGCATTTGGAAAGGAACGCTGCAATATGGGCATTGAAAATGACACTTGAGTTTCCATACTCTTTCCAACTCTAAAAGCACAGATGAAGAAAAATGCATTTGTGTACAAAAATGGGGACAGGGGCGAGGAATCAAGTGTGTGAGTCCCTAGAGGGGCCGGACTTGTAGATCTCTGGGGTCAGAGATTAGGGCAGCTGTTCTCAACCTGTGGGTCGCGACCCCTTTGGGGGTTGAACGACCCTTTCACAGGGGTCGCCTAAGACTATTGGAAAACACCTATTTCCCATGGTCTTAGGAACCAACACACCGCTCCTCGGTGTAGCAAAATGTAGCAATGTAGTTTACTGTTGTCATATGAAGACTGTTACCCATGCTACACCACGATTCAAGACAAAATTTCATTTATTTGTGATTAGAAATAAATATTTCACAATATATAATTACATATTGTTTTTGTGATTAATCCCTATGCTTTAATTATGTTCAATTTGTAGCAATGAAAATACATCCTGTATATCAGATATTTACATTACAGTTCATGACAGTAGCAAAATGACAGTGATGAAGTAGCCACGGAAATAATTTTATGGTTGAGGGTCACCACCACATGAGGAGCTGTCTTAAAGGGTCAAGGCATTAGGAAGGTTGAGAACCACTGGATTAGGGACTTACCTCCTGCAAGAAACAAATGATGAACAGTGTGTGCAGCTGTTCTGCTCTCAAACAGGAGCCGGGCTGAAGAGACCTAGGCCATCTGGCTCCATGGATAGAGTGCTGGCCTGTGGACTGAAGGTGCAGGGTTGGGTTCAGGTCAAGGGCACATACCTCAGTTGCAATCTTGATCCCAGGCCCTTGTCAGGGCACTTGAGGAAGGCAATCAATTACTGTGTCTCTCTCACAACGAGAGACACATCTTTCTCTTCCTCCTCCTCCTTCTTCTTCTTCCCCTCCTCCTCCTCCTCCTCCTCTTCCTCCTCTTCTTCCTGCTCCTTCTCTCCTCCTCCTCCTCCTTTCATCCTCCTTCTCTTCTTCCTTCTCCTTCTCCTTCTCCTTCTCCTCCTCCTCCTCCTCCTTCTCCTTCTCCTCCTCCTCCTCCTCCTTTTCCTTCTCCTCCTCCTTTTCCTCATTCTCCTTCTCCTCCTCCTTTTCCTCATTCTTCTCCTCCTCTTCCTCATTCTCCTCCTCTTCCCCCCCCCTCCTCTTCCTCCTTCTTATTTCCATTCTCTCTAAAAATCAATGTAAAAATATACTCTGGTGAAGATTAACCAAAAATAAAAAAAGAGAGAGAGAGAGAGAGAGACAAAAAAAAAAAGAAGCTAAAGAAAAGATGCCCAATGCTTTAGAGCAGTGGTTCTCAACCTTCCGAATGCTGCGACCCTTTAATGCAGTTCCTCATGTTGTGGTGACCCCCAACCATAAAATTATTTTCGTTGCTACTTCCTCACAACCCACAGGTTGAGAACCGCTGCTGTAGAGCTTAAGACCATCGGAAAATGCAGATATTTACATTATGATTCTTAACAGTAGCAAAATTACAGTGACGAAATTAATGTTATGGTTGGGGGTCACCACAACATGAGGAACTGTGTTAAAGGGTCACGGCATTAGGAAGGTTGAGAACCACTGCTCTAGAGTCTGGCCTAAATGAACCAGCAGTTTTAAAAAAGGGGAAACAGAGTCTCATGCCCAGCAGCTCAATGATGCCGCCCACCTGGTGGCTCCTGTTCTATTACACTCTCACTCTCAGCCCTTACGGAGGTCCACACCCCCAATAGAAGGTGAGAATCCAGCCTAGTCAGCTTCCAAAAGCAGTAAGTTGGGAACGTTTATTTTAGTGGTTTTTACATTGCCTCAAAAAATGACTTTGCACGAAAGTCTAGGAACAAACCAAACATATAGAAACAAAATATTAGAGAGAGAGAGAGGAAGAGAGAGAGAGAAAGGAAGGGAGACCGTGCACTAGAGAGTGGCTCATGATTGGTGAGCTATTTAATAAGTGGTTCTAGTCAATTGACAATTGACAGGTACAAAAATGAAGTTAGGCATGTATTTCACACCACATTTCAAAAAATATGTCCAGTTAAAACAATATGAAAAATAAAAGTTTTAAAAATAAAAATCCTCAGTCTTTCTATATTGCAGAAACTGGAGGAAGTTGCCCCAGATTTGGGTCTAGATTTTATTCTCGGTACAGCAGGATTATTTCTTTCAGAGCATTTGAACGATTGTTCAACTAAATGCAATCTATTTTCCTTAAAATTAATTAAAGGCAACAAAATATAAGTTACTTATGGAGAGCAAGAGGAATTCAATATTAAAATATTAACAGTTATCAAATTTTATTTTTTCTAGTTTCCTTAGTCCCCTTTTCTGGAATAAAAATAATTTTCTTGAGAAAAAATATATTTATCCAAAACTGGTTTGGCTCAGTGGATAGAGCATTGGCCTGTGGACTAAAAGGCCCCGGGTTTGATTCTGTTCAAGGGCATGTACCTTGGTTGTGGGCACATCCCCAGTAGGGGGCGTGCAAGAGGCAGCTGATAGATGTTTCTCTCTCATCGATGTTTCTAACTCTCTATCCTTCTCCCTTCCTCTCTGTAAAAAATCAATAAAATGTATTAAAATGTATGGGAGACATGCTATCTATACTAATAAAAGGGTAAAATGCTAATTAGGCCAGATGTCCTTCCGGAAAAAGCCACAGCTGGGAGGGCCAAGTTCAGGCAGCACAGGCCAGCCCAGGGGCACGGCCACTTTTGCAGAGGCAGCGAGGGAGAGGCTGGGGCACCTCAGTCTCGGAGCCTCTGCAGAGGCTGGACAGGGTGTGACCACGGTGCCTCAAGCTCCCACCGCCCCTCCCCCAGCTGGCCTGGCCCCAGAACGCACCCCCCACCAGCGGGCCAGGGGTGGGGCCAGCACTAAGAAGCGAGGACCGAGGGCTGGCAGCCACAGTGGCTGGCAGTGGCAGCAGCAGCAGGATGATGCCGGAGGCACTTTTCCGTGATTGGCCCGGTCGCTTCCCGCACAGATGCTCACCAGCCATTGGGAGTGGCCTAAGTTGGACAACCCCTGAAGGCTCCCAGACTATAAGAGGGGGCAGACTAGGCTGAGAGGCCCACCCACCCACCCAGTGCACTAATTTTCATGCACCGGGCCTCTAGTATTACATAATATTGCATTATAGTCATAAAGTTTTGTGTGTGTGTCAGGTCCATTAGAATATTAGTGAAGAAAGAGCAATAACCTTAGACAAAAAACCTGATTTCTGGATTTATTGCTACCACTTAATACTTGGACCTTGGACAAGCCACTTAACCTCTAAGGCTATTTCCTGCCCTACGTACTTCACAAAGAAGGTGTGAAAACCAAAGGAGATTATTTATGAAGGTTCTGGAATTCTCGGTATAAATGTCAGGACTGATGATTGCAAACATAATCGTCATACAATTCTCATTTACATACATGCATGTTTTATTCTATAGATATTTATAAAGTTTTTAAACTGTCATGATGTTACAAAACATATTAATACTGAATCATAATAAAGTAGCTCATATATGTAGGGTTCTTTAGACCAATAACCAATAGACCATGAATGTTTATATTCATGTAAAATATTATACTATCTATGTGTATCTTTTTTTAATATATTTTATTGATTTTTTACAGAGAGGAAGGGAGAGGGATAGAAAGTCAGAAACATCCATGAGAGAGAAACATCGATCAGCCGCCTCCTGCACACCCCCCATTGGGGATGTGCCCGAAACCAAGGTACATGCCTCTGACCGGAATCGAACCTGGGAACTTTCAGTCCACAGGCTTACGCTCTATCCACTGAGCAAAACCGGTTCTGGCCTGTCTATGTGTGTCTTTTAGAGTTTGAACCTTTAACGTAAATTAACAAATGTTACATTTAGTGGAGAGACTGCAAAGGCTATGATTTTGAACCAAATTATTCGTTCAAGTGTTATCTTTGGAATCTCTTAAGGTTGGGGGTTTTAAAAAATTGTTTTTGTTGCTACTGTTGTCAGTTGTTTGGATTTGGTTTGGTGGGATTATAAATAAATTGATTTAGGATTTATTTTTGGAAAGGAAATAGTCTGGTATCCAATGCACCAAATGAATGTTCCACTTCATCCTTAAAAGGAACTGATATAAAATTTCAGATTCCACTTTCCAAGAGTTCTTAGCAATAAGGAGTGATATAGACTCTGATTTCTCTTCTAATTAGCTGGCATTCTGCTTCTGCCTCTCTGAGATGCAAGTGAATAGCAACCATACAGTTATCTTTCCTTTCCCAGGAATTTATATTTAGTGTGTGACTCCTCTCTTAGTTTTTACATTAACTCCGGGGAAGAAAAAGAAAGGACCTGTAACTATAAAAAAAGAAAAAGAAAAAGTAATTTCCTCTTTTATGCAATCGAACACGAAGTAGAGTTCTCTAAAAACAGCAAAAGTGCTGAGACCGGTTTGGCTCAGTGGATAGAACATAGGCCTGCGGACTGAAAGGTCCAGGGTTCGATTCCGATCTGGGGCATGTATCTTGGTTGCGGCACATCCCCAGTAGGGGGCGTGCAGGAGGCGGCTGATGGATGTGTCTCTCTCATCTATGTTTCTCTCTATCCTTCTCCCTTCCTCTCTGTAAAAAAAATCAATAAAATATATTAAAAAAATAAAAATATAAACAGTATAAGTTCCATAAGTACTTACTGAATAAATGACACAGTCATGAAAATTAAAAATCGCTGCAAGGGAAGTTGGAAAGTATATGTGAAACTCAAATTTTTCTTAAACTCTCCTTTATTAACTACTTTTGGCAGAACACATTTCATATCTATGAGATAAGAGCAGGACATGTTGTGTCTGAGTTTGGATTAGGTATGTGTCTATATCCAACAATTGAAGTGTGAAAAATGATGTTATTTTAAGCTTTTTAGTATTCCATCGAAAGCTAACAGTCATATCTAGGTCTGAATAAAATGACTGACAACATATTATAAACTATTGATACTACAGTCTCTGAGTACTAATATCCATTAGCCATCCATAGGTAATTTAGCTATTTGATCACATCTCAAAGATAGTAGACTTTGTTCTTACTGTAATTGAAATACCTAGCTAAATCCACTTTTCCATTCATTATGCTGCTCTATTTTACAAGCAGATAAAAACTAAAATGCTTTTGTTTCCTTATAGGCCTAATAATTCAGTTTTTATTTCTTTAAAAAAATACAATGAACCCACTCTATATTATTTAATAACTCAATTGACCTTGCAAATCCCCTCTCTCTAAAAGTGATACCTTTTTTTGCACATGCTTTGTGAAAATGGCTATTCTTCATTAGTAAAATTAATCACAAAAGTGCATTAATGCAATAACAAACTTGACCTGCTTTTGAAAAAATATGGGGCACTTCTGAGTTAAATGTCCCCCAAAAAATGTGAATCATTGGAACATACCTTCTTGGCAAGCAGTTTAATAATACAATTTTCTCCTTTGCTCCATTCAAAGCTCTACTTCTCTTGCTATTAAATTATACTTTTTGGCTCACTGAAGTATTTATGAATCAGCATTACTTTAAGTGAATCCATCTTCACTAGCATTGCCTTTAAATATAGAGAGTTTCACCGAGGAGAAAAATAGTAGGGCCATGTAAATCAAGTTTCCACTATAAATTATTAATCCTAATCTTCTGCTTTCTCTCTTGAGTCCTTGATGGCTTCACAGGTGATAAAGTAGCCATAGATCTCAGTGGACTGGCCCAAAATAAATGCGACATTTATTTAAGATTTCTAAATGCATAACGGATCAGGGCAGAAGGAACAATCCTTCAGTTTTGAGTCAGCTGAGTAGAGAAGACCGGGCTTTTTTTGTTCACGTGAAGAGAGCGCAGATGTTTGTCAAAAATATTAAAGGCCTTAAATACGTTTTCTGAGAGGAGGGATTAAGTAAAAACCAGAGGAAGTGAAAAGCTATTGTGGATTGATTTGGTATTGCTAATCCAGTGTTGGCTGCAACACAGATGCTAGCTGAATAATTCCCTAACTGGCACAGTAGGTAATATCAGTCAGGTAGGGTATTGAGCCACGCTGTACCCACAGGCGCTCTGCTATGTTATTTACATGCATCACTTCATGAAACTTCACTCCACAGCTACATGGTAAAGCGGCATCATTCCTTCCACAGATGAGGAAGCTGATGGTAACTTGTCTTAAGGACGCAAAGAGCTAGTTAGGGTTCGAAATGGGGTTTAGAAACCAGAACCATCTTACTACACAGCTTGTGTCCTTCTCATTACAGCCACTGCTTCTTCCAATGTGAAGCTACAGCATTCAGCCCGGCTGGTGTGGCTCTGTGGTTGAGTGTTGACCTAGGAACCAGGAGATCGCTGTTCGATTCCCGGTCAGGATACATGCCCCAGTTGTGGGTTCAATCCCCAGGGTGGAGTGTGCAGGAGGCAGCTAGTCAATGATTCTCTCTTCTCCTTAATATTTCTATCTCTCCCTTCCTCTCTGAAGTCAATAAAAATATATTTTTTAAAGAAAGACATAGTGCCAAAACCGGTTTGGCTCAGTGGATAGAGCATTGGCCTGCGGACTGAAGGGTCCCAGGTTTGATTCCTGTCAGGGGCATGTATCTTGGTTGTGGGCGCATCCCCAGTAGGGGGCGTGCAGGAGGCAGCTGGTCGATGACTCTCATCAATGTTTCTAACTCTTTGTCCCTCTCCTTTCCTCTCTGTAAAAAATCAATAAAATATATTAAAAAAAAAAAAGAAAGACATAGCATTCAACTCTAATGGACATACTGATTGTGATTCATTAATTATGCCTCATTAATTGTTCTATGCTTAAATAATTTCTTCTTAATATTCAGAAAATGATGTCATCAGATCAATTGGACTTGTCTACGTGTCCAGAATATGTTTTTTTTAACATCATAAAATTTGTCTTTTTTTTTAAAGAAGAAATTCCACCTGACGTGGAATAGAGAACTGCGATTTGTTCGTTTGTTTTCACATATTGAAGCCAGTGGAATGGAACAGTGTTATGAACCACGCTTTTGTTGGGTAACTCTTATCACCCAAGGACATATATTCAAAATAATTTCCCCTTCTAAGTTGAAAATTCAAAAGAGCGTTTTTTAAAAACTCTTCTAAAAACAAGTCAGCATGCATTTTTCCATTCTCATACGGTTTCCCTGCAGCTGATTATTTGAAACAGCAATCTCAGTAGAATTTCAAGTTTAGTAAAAGTCATTTTCTCCCACTATGCTACAGAATTCTGCCGTGTTTACAGTGTAAAAATCAACTGCTTTGAAATTAGAAACACACTGTTGCCTGATACTTTTTCTGAGGCTGTTAAGAAAACATAATTTGTCATTCCCTCAGAAAATGCTTGCACCGAAACCAAGTAATCTAACAATCACGAAATATCTGTTCGAGCTGGTGTCCTGCAGATTCAAAAAACACAAACCAACAACCACAGGGCTGCTTCTTGCCTTGCTGTGCATTACTCAGAGTTGAGAGTCTGACCATGACCTTATGGATTTGATGGGGGTGAGTAGATCACATGAGAATATGAACGAACCTTTGCATTAGAGCAGTGGTTCTCAACCTTTCCAATGCCACGACCCTTTAATACAGTTGCTCATGTTGTGGTGACCCCAAACCATAAAGTTATTTTCATTGCTACTTCATAACTATAATCTTGCTACTGTTATGAACTGTAATGTAAATATCAGATAGGCAGGATGTATTTTTGTTGTTACAAATTGAACATAATTAAAGCATAGGGATTAATCCAAAAAACAATATGTAATTATATATTGTGAAATATTTATTTCTAATTATAAATACATGAAATTTTTGTCTTGAATTGTGGTGTAGCATGGGTAACAGTCTTCATATGACAACAGTAAAGTACATTGCTACACTTTGCTACACCGAGGAGCGGTGTGTTGGTTCCTAAGACCATGGGAAATAGGTGTTTTCTGATGGTCTTAGGCGACCCCTGTGAAAGGGTCGTTCGATCCCCAAAGGGGTTGCGACTCACAGGTTGAGAACCGCTGCATTAGAGGAAACATTCAACAATTATACGAAATGTATGACCCCCACACAGAACTGGGCTTTTCCATGCACAGACCAGCACACCTTCGCCTCACCCCAAAAATGACTTCAGAGATAGTTAGGAAATTCATTTTATCAGTGTAACAGAAAAAAGGAATGCCAGACTCCAAAATAAATAACGATAGTGATCTGTCTTGTGATTGTAAACCTTGATTATTGCTTTAATATGAAGCATGTAAAGATTTCTGGAGGTCTGAGCTCTTTCCAGAACATAATATATTGTGCCAGTAAAATACTAAGTCCATCGATAGTTTGCTAAATGAACTATTGCGCATTAGATTGGCTATCTAATCACTGAATAGGGAACATGGGGTGTGTTTATGGGGGGGGGGTGTGGGGGAAGGTCAGACAGAGCCAATGTGTTTAGAGCCATGTTACCATGACTCTTCCTTACAGACTGTTCTAGAATGAGCTAGCTAGAGGAAGAAGGAAACAGTAGGAAATCTGCCTTCTCCCTGGGAAAGTGTGAACAGATTGGCAGCGCACTATGGCAACTTCGTCATTTCTTTTCCTCATCACTGGCACACAGTGCCGGAATCCAGTCTGAAAAACAGCATTCGAGGTGCATTGTTTCCAGAAGGTACCATGAAGCAATCCTGGAAGCACAACGTATTTGTTTTCCTAAAGTTTCATTTTTAAAGGCAAGTTCTGATACCTGCTCATCCCCCTGCCTGCCTGCTGGCTTTCTTGTCTTTCCTCTCGACTTTGTTTCTTCCTTTCTAAACGTTATTAAGTGAAAATCAAGAAAAGTGAGACTCGCCTAGACAGTGTGGTTCAGTGGTTGAGTCTTGGCCGATGAACGAAGGAGGTCATGGTTCAATTCCTGGTCAGGGCACATGCCCGGGTTGTGGGCTCCATCCCCAGTGGGGATCATGCAGAAGGCAGATCAATGATTCTCTCTCATCATTGAGGTTTTTCTCTCTCACTCTCTCCCTTTCCGAAATCAATTACAAACATATACAGTGGTACCTCGAGATACGAGTGCCCTAACATGAGATTTTTGAGATAGAGCCATGGAGCGAGCGATTTTTGCTTTGAAATACGAGCAATATTTGAGATAGGAGTAATCTCACGGATCAGCCAGCTGCACACAACACACCAGTTTACCTCGACTCAAGCGTCTCATAGTTTCCCATGCCTCAAGGTTACAGAACGAATTAAACTCGTATCTCGAGGTACCACTGTATATATTTTTGAAAAGACACTAAGTTTTTGAGAATTACAATTCCACATAGAACTCGCTCCAATATGTTAACTCTGACAAAAACGTGGCACACAATTTTCCATGCGAACGTCTCTTGCAAGTCCAAGGGAACACGGTGGTTGGAAAATGATGGTCTGATAATTGTGTCTTGAAGCGTCCAGGCATAGTGGCAGAGAGCTTCTCGGGAGTTCTCATTTAAAAATAATGTTTAAAATGTGTGTTTCTAAATTACTGTAATATTATATCTACAAATTACTGGTACTTATTTCTTTATAGCTTCTAAAATTAATTTATTTTCCCATTACTCTTTTTCTTCTCTTGGCCGGAATCCATGTATCCTATACCTTTAGCCTGTGTAAAGAGATGCATAGCTCACGGAACTCTCTCAGATAATTTCTCTGACATCTCACGGATCATATTTTAAGAGGGTACCTTTGCTTACATAAGTTTCAATATGCTTCGTAGCTCACATTGGAGAGAAAATGAAATGTTTAGAAAGTTCATTTTCTAGGTAAGTGGAAAAAAAAAACAACAGTGGTGAACTAGTAAAATACTAAGTCCTGAAATTCTAAGTTAGATTCCTTAAAGTAAATGATAACCTATCCTAGTATTATCACTAATATGATCTTAAGCCTTTATTATTTTTTTAAATATATTTTATTGATTTTTTACAGAGAGGAAGGGAGAGAGATAGAAAGTCAGAAACATCGATCAGCCGCCTTCTGCACACCCCACTGTGGAGATGTGTCGCAAGCAAGGTACATGCCCCCGACTGGAATCAAACCTGGGACCTTTCAGTCCGCAAGCTGATGCTCTATCCACTGAGCCAAACCGGTCTCTGCATGATCTTAAACCTTTAAATAATTCAGGATTGGGCCCAAAGAAAACGCATTAGAGCTACTGATAGCTATACAGTGGTACCTCGAGATACGAGTTTAATTCGTTCTGTAACCTTGAGGCGTGGGAAACTATGAGACGCT